>PVJH01014061.1:6277-29935 GCA_004026705.1 Nesogale talazaci
GGGGGGGGGGGGGGGGGGGGGGGGGGGGAAGGGTTCCTCCCCCAACTCCCTGCCCTTGAGCTGAATCTTACAGCAACCGTGTAGGACAGGATAGAGGCGTCTCTGTGGGTTTCCAAGTTTGTAACTCATGAGAGAAGAAAGGCCGATTTCTATGATGCAGACTAGCTGGTGGTTTCAAGCTGCGAGCCTTGCAGTTAGCCGCAGAATTGCATCATCACCATACTCTTATTGTGCAGCAGCGTTATAAAAAGTCGTGAGAACGATGGAAATGCGACCAACTGAGCACATGTGGGGGGGGTAGGGATGGTGTGTACTGACCCTCCATAGCAGATTGTCACAAACTTTCCACTTGTAAAACCACATTGACTAGGGCTGAGCCCCGCTGGAGTAGTGGTTGAGTGTGAGACTGCGGCCCACCGGCTAGGAGGTTCAAATCCAGCAGCAGCAAGGCTGAGTAGCTCCCGCACCACCAGAGGGCAGTGATGCCACCCCCCCCCAAAAAAAAAAAATAAAAAAACACTGACTCAAAACCGCAATAAAACCACATTCCGGGTTTGATACATAGTGTCTGTTTGCCAAGAAAGGATATCTATGGACTTGGGAATAAAGTCTCCTAAGAAAATATATGTTAGGGCTGAGCCCCGGTGGCGCAGTGGTTGTGCGCGGAACTGCGGCCCACTGGGACGGAGGTTCAATTCCAGCAGCGGGGCTGGACCTCCTACTCCCACCACCGAGAGCAGTGATGCCCCTCAAAAAAAAAAAAAAGAAAATATATGTTAGTGTTTCCCTATCTGAGTCTGTTTCATGCTTTTTCTTCACCCCGTTTCATGTTTCAAGTTGTCAATTTCAATTCAAAAAATTAATCTTTTGTTTTGTTTTGTTTTTTTGGGGGGGCATCACTGCTCTCTGGTGGTGGGAGTAGGAGGCCCAGCCCCACTGCTAGAATTGAACCTCCGTCCCAGTGGGCCACAGTCCCGTGCACAACCACTACGCCACCTGGGCTCAGCCCCCAAAAAATTAATCTTATAGTCCAATAAATCATCACCCAAAATACACTACTGGTAAATAAAATCTTGGATACAAATAAAAGTAAAATAAGTATAATACTATAAATATATTAAATATAGAATTAATGTACCCTGGATATATCTTCCTTCCCCTATGGCCCTACTGTGAGGGACTGTCCAATTATCTTACAGGTGGGTTTGGAGTCTCCCCTTTGTCTACATTCCTTCAAGTCAATTTGATAGCTTGTTTTTAATTTGTGATACCTATTCAACACCTCATGGTCGCACAGGCTGGCGTCCTTCCATGTAGGCTTTCTTGCTTCCCTGCTAGATAGCCACGTATTTAATTATAAGCTTTAAAGACCCCTTATAGAACCCTACGATCAATGACTCAGACTGGCCAGGTGCTCCACAGGAGAAAGATCTGGCCTCCTTCCTCACCCCCTCCCAGGAAATGTGCAGCCTTGGCAACCCCAGAGAGAGGGCAGATTTACTTTGTCTGACAGGGTCACTAACTTCATTGTCTCCTGCTGCTCTAACCAAAATGCCACCAGTGGATGACTTTCACAAACACCCATTTATTTTCTCAACGTGTAGGAGGCTGGAAATCTGTGTGTCGGCTCTGGAGGCAGGTCCTTGTGGGTCCCTTGGCGATCCCCATGTGTCTTCGTATCCATTGTTCCCAGGGTCTAGGACAGAAGTTCTCAACCTTTGGGTCAAGACCTATTTGGGGATCGAATGACCCTTTCACAGGAGTCGCCTAAGACCATCAGAACACACCTATTTCCAATGGTCTTCAGAACTGAGACACGACTCCTTTATCGTCTCCAGGCAGGTCCGCCCACATGCCAATCCGCCCACATATGAGTACCTGGTGTGATGACATCATTGTGCCAAACCCGTCACCTACATCCTGTACAAATCCAGGTGTATGTGACAGGGTTGGCACCCTAATTTACTTATGCAAACCAGTCACACACATGTCAAGAGCAGCCACTGTGTAGAAAGCAGCTGCTGTGTTGACAGCAGCAGTATGGGAGGTAAAATGACACTTCATGAATTATAATGACTGGGTAAATGTACGATCATCAACTACTGCAAAAAATATATCTGTAGCATGGAAACTTAATCTGGATGGTGCTCGGTCTTTTTATATTCAGTTTTATGTTCAATTTGCAACACTGAAAATACATTCTAATGAAAATAATTTTATGGTTGGGGGCCACCACCACATGAGGAACTGTATTAAAGGGTCGTGGCCTGAGGAAGGTTGAGAACCACTGGTCAAGGAGATGCACAGCACAGGGACTCCGGGCCCAAGAATATGCTGTGCTGTCAACTCTTCTTTCTTGGTATAGTGGGTCCCGCCTTCTCTGCTCCTTTTATCTCTTGTAAAATAAAAGATGATGCAGGATACCCTGCAAGAAACTTCCTGACACTGGATCAGTGCTGTGGCATCCCCCACTAATCGCCTTACTTTTGATTGGCTGAACACATCGTGAGTGGGGCAATCACATCTTCACATCACTGCCAAATCCCATCATTGTAGAATTTCTAAATCCACTGAAAATTATGATCAAATTGACACATGCTTTGGAGGACAGACAGTTCGATCCACAGTCTGGGACCAATTTGAATGCCCACAACAACATGGTAGTGACAGAATTTCAGGTGAACTTGATACACAAGTTATAGGAGTGGAGTCTAGTTTGTCATTCAAGCCACAAACTGATTGATGACTTTTTGTGGGTGTGGCCTGCTCGTGAGGATTCTGGGAGTTTTCCTATCTTCCTCCTTGGAGGTGGGACAGACTCTCTGCTTCACCTTCCAGTTGACAAACCACATGGAGCCACGTATATGGCAACCAGAGCCCCAGAGATGGTTCTCCTGCCACGGAGTCCACATGACTTTCCACCCACTGGCCTGTGATCTTCCTGCATGTGTTGTGTGAGTCTGAAGAGGAATTTATAAACTGCTATCTGACATATGGATGATTATCAGACTTGTGGACTCGATCTGGACTGGTTGTTTTCTTAAAATAGAAATACTTTTGGTGGCTGAGACCCGGTGGCGTAGTGGTTGTGCACGGGACTGCGGCCCACTGGGAAGGAGGTTCAATTCCAGCAGTGGGGCTGGGCCTCCTACTCCCACCACCAGAGAGCAGTGATGCCCACCCCCCCCCAAAACAAAAAAAAACAAAACAAAATACAAATACTTTTGGACGTAAAGCTCTGTTTTAATACACACCCGAGTGTCTCTGGACTTGTTTCTCTAGTCCACCCAGATGAACACAGACAGCAACACCCTATTAAATATAATGTAAATAACTCTGAAAATGGGGGGATACAGATTGTTTCCAAGGAAAACACCTACATCAGATCTCAGAGGACCTTCGAAGACTTAAAAATCTGTAGACAATAGCCATAGACAAGAAAATGGCTACAAAGAGTTAGGTCTTCTCAAAAAGACCCTGGTCCGGACAGCATCACAAGTGAAGATTTCCAGCTGAAGGCTATAGGAACTGGGGTGTGCTGCGGGCTTAGCACTGGACCGCTGAAGAACAGGCTGGTGTGCCAACTCACCGGCCACACCCTGGGAGCAAGACGAGGCCGTCTGCTGCTCTCTACACTGTGTGGCAAGAGACTCAGTGGCAGTCGGCTTGGCTTGGTTTGTTTTGGTTTCATGGCGGTTTTGCTCCAGTTTCTATAAAATGATTTGTAACCATTTTAGCGATCTAAGAAATGTCACAGAACTAACTCAGAAAGTTTCTATATACGCTTTATTCACTGTACCCTACATCATCACACTGCATCTCTGTCACACTCCAAACTGATTGTTTTGAAAGTTTAGAGAGCTAAGAATTCCAGTCAATGGACCTCATTTAATAGGCACAGGCTGCAACCCAAAGTGCGGGCCCACGTTTCCCTGTAGTCTACAGTGCAGACGCCCTGGGAGCACTAGTTTTAGTTCTAGGCAACTGCCTTGTTTTGCTTTTTTCCTCCCCCCGCCCCCCGGCCCGCTCCCCCCCCCCCCCCCGGCATCACTGCCTTGGTGGGAGTAGGAAGCCTGGCTTTGCTTCTGGAGGGCTGCTGCTGGATTTGAACCGTCAATCCTGTGGGCCACAGTCCCACACACAACCACTGCGCCACCGAGGCTCAGTTCTGAAATGTCAATTTAATAGAACAAAATGTTCTTGCACTGAGGAAGTACTTGTGTGGAGGTCCGATACCCATCTGCTGTCATAATACTAACCCAATAAGTATATGCATATTGATCTATTTCCCCATCGTGATATATAAATATATGCACCTAGGTACATACCTGTATTTAAACCTCTATAAATGCCCCTTACTCCCTAGTTCTTTCCTCTATTTCCCCATACCTCCTCTCGTCCCACCATCATGCTCAACCTCCGTTTGGTTTCAATATTTTCTCTCTGTTACACTAGTCTTGATCAATCCCTATTGGATTGATCACACCCACCCCACCACCACCACTGACCCTGAACCACCCACTAACCCCCCATCCCCGGGCCTTCCAACATCCCCCCCCATGTCCACCCCAGAACCATCAGTCCCATCGTCCCTGCCCCCAGACCACCCATCCAGCTAGCCCCATCCAAATAGACATGCAGAGACAACAACATGCACAAAAAAAAGACATCCAAAAATGAAGCAAACAAAGAAAATAAAACAATGACAACACCGACAAACTACCCCCTCCAAGGTCCAACATTTACACCTACATCCAAAAATACAAAGATAGTAACAATACAAAAACCTACAAATAGTATAAGGTCTGTTCACTGACCTCCAGGAGTGTCTCCTGGTTGAGTCGGCTGGGGTGCCACACCCTGGCCCCAAAGTATATCCGTGGTGCTCCATCTGGAGCTCCATACTCGGCAACTAATTTTTTTTTTGTGGGCATCACTGCCTCTGGTGGTTGTGGGCGCTACCCAGTGCGGCTCCTGAGAGCCGCTGCTGGATTTGAACCGCCAAGCCCACGGGCTGTAGTCCCCGCCCTCAACCACTTACGCCACCAGGGCTCAGTCCACAACTGTTTTTAACGATAACAGTTGCTGAGTGGCTGTCTGGTTCAACAGAGTGCAATGGAATAGTATTCTTACCCCTTCTGTTTCTTTTTATTTATTTATTTTATTAGGCATCACTGCCCTGGTGGTGGGAGTAGGAGGCTCAGCCTTTGCTCCTGTGAGCTGGAATTGAACCTCCATCCCAGTGGGCCGCAGTTCAGTGCACAACCACTACGCCACCAGGGCTCAGTCCCCTTCTGTTTCTTAACTCCTATATACGACAGCAAAACAATAAGAGGTAAGTGAATCAAAAAAAAGTGTAAGCCTCCCAAAGTGGGCGGTGCTGCCCCTGGGGAAGCTGGAATGAGCCAGGCACACTGCAGAGGCAGATACCTACACGTCCGTCACAGGGGATTATGGGCTCTGATACAAACGCTCTCCATTGCCGGGGAGCACGGAAGTTTTCTGGTTTTGTTTTTTTCTCAAAAGGGGGTTGTAGGCCAAATCCATTGGGAATCTATTGCCTAAGAATAAAGAGAACTGGAACTTCAGATAACCTCTGCCCTGGGGGAGGGACAACAGAAAAGAGGGTGAAGGGAGAGGTCGGACAGCGTAAGATACGATGAAATAATAATAATTTATAAATCATTAAGGGTTCATGAGGGAGGTGGCAGTGGGAAGGGAAGGGGCAAATGAGGAGATGACACCCAGGGCTCAAGTAGAAAGCAAATGTTTGGAGAACGATGAGGGCAACACATGTACAAGTGTGCTCGACACAATGGATTGTGGTAAGAATTGCATGGGCCCCCAATGAAATGATTAAAAGAAAAAAAAAAAAGAATACAGAGAACTGGAGAACCAAACAGCGGATGGAAGATGCTCACAACTCTTTGGAAGTTAGGGGGCACCGGAAGGCAATGCCACAATATTTGCTATGGCACAGGATGTAGAAATGAGAGGGAGGGGCTGAGCCCTGGTGGCGGTGGCATAGTGGTTGAGTGCGGGACTGCGGTCCACTGGCTTGGCAGTTCAAGTCCAGTAGCAGCTCTCCAGGAGCAAGGCTGGGCCTTCTACTCCCACCAGAGATGCCCCCCACCCCTAAAAAAAAAAACAGAAATGAGAGGGAGATTTTGTTGGGCAATCCAAACTGACTGGCCCTAAAATAGTTGCAGGAGCGGAGTCAGGCTCAGCAGAGAGCAGGGATGTGGCCAAGGGCTGAAAATCTGGCAGGAAAACTCTTTGAGCAGTCTCGGTTTACACCCAGGCTCCACCCTACTCCATTTGCCTACCCGACAACCACTCCTTTCCCACACCAAGGGGAGTAGAGTCCAGTCCCTTAGAGAGACCAGGAATAACCCAGCGTGGATAAATGAAAGCAGAAGGGTCAAGTAAAAGTCAATCTTGGGCAAGGATACCCGCGCCCCGCCCTCGTCCTCACCCAAGTCCCGGAATGTTGGCAGCTAGGACTTGTTATGAGGGAGCCCTGGGGGCACAGAGGGCTGTGGGCTGGGTTGCTGGCCATCAAGCCACAAGTTTGAAACCACCAGCCGCTCTTCAGGTGAAAGACGAGGCTTTCCACTCCCTGCACGGTCTACAGTCTTGGGAACGCACAGGGGCAGCTCTCCTGCCCTACTGGGTCTCTCTGAGCTGGCCGGTAGTTTGGCTTTTCTTGGTTTAGGACTTTATATACTAAGCAACAGGCTAGAGAATCCCTCTCTGGAGCACACGATGGAACAGTCCCATAGGAAAGGTCTTCCTCCAGTGCAAAAACCACTCACTTGCGGCCAGATCTCACTTCATGGAAATCTCTGGGCTGGTGAGCCCCACCCATCCTACAGATGGTGATGCTGGTTTCACCTCTTCACTCCTATACATGGGCATGTGAGGCGAGGCTGCATTTTCTATGAAAACTCAATCGGAACAAACACGGGAGCTCAGAAGAGAGAGGGGCAAAGACGATGCATGCAACGGAAGGTTCCAGTTTTATTTTAATTCAGGGCTGCAGACGGGTTCATTCTGGTTCTACTTCCTACTGATCATGGACATTTCTCCCCAGATACACCAACTCAGACTCTACCTTTGAACAAAAATCTCCAGGTGATTCTTACAGAAAGATAGCACATCCTGGAAACCAGAAGAAGACTGCTTGTTGTAAAACAGAGTAATATAGTCAATGAAGTTGACAGGAGAGAAATCCAAAACCAGAGTCAGGGAAAACATAAAAAAAAAAACAGTACTGTTTAGGGCAATGATGCCCAAACAAATAAACAAACAAGCAAACAAAACCAGTGCTGTGTATGAATCTAGGAGGCCTGATAGTAGGAGATCCTGAAGGAAAGAGACTGGAAAGTGGAGGTAAGAAAATGCACACATAACTTAATTAAATGTATCCCAACGGAAGAACCCAAGTTTCCAGATTAAGAACCTCCAGCAATTTGTCCTGCATAATCAATTTAGAAAGACATATTCAGGTATCAGCACTGTGAAATTTTAGGAAGCAGAAACAGAGATGATCTTCAAAACTTCTAGAGAAAAAAAATAAATCACGAACAATGAATTAGGAATTAAAATAGCATTTCACTTCTCAGTAGCAAAAAAGGAAGCTCGCAGACATCGAAGCGTGCTTTTTTTCTATACTCAGCAAGACTATCATATCAATCAAACGGTAAGGACATTTTACGATGTCAAAAATGTCCCCATCATCCAACCTCTCTCTGGGAGTTGGTAGAGGATGTGCTCTCGTGAAACAAGCAAGGGACTCCACATGAAGAAAAGGGAAGATTGGCCTCATCGAGAGGTGACGGGAGCATGTCCCACAGAGTGTCTGTCCGTCAGACTTAGAGGGAAACCGGGAGACAGCACGCGTTAAGCAGGGGGAATATGGATGAGTATTTGCGTACAAAATATCCCTATGAAGAAAAATATCCCTATGCGGTTTAAGGAAAACAAACAAGTATAGGAAAAATGAAACCAATTTTAAACAGAGAGAAGTGGAATAATAATAATCATAACAACTCTATATACTTGGTTCAGCCATGGACGATATTTGCATTGTCACAATGTCAACAGGGAAATGTGACTTATCAAAAACACTGCTATAATGATATTGAGAGGAGACAGTGAAGGGAAGCAGGCGCGGTGACACGGGAGCAAAATGCCTAGCGCAGTACTGAGATCAAGTCCACCCTTAAAAAATGAGGAAACAGTAGCTGAAGCAGAAAGCAAGTGTTTTGAGAACGATGAGGGAAACCAATGCACAAAAGCGCTTGACACAATGGATGTATGTGTGGGTTGTGATTAAGAGTGATAGGAGCCCCCAATAAAATTATTTAATACATTAAAAAAAAAAACCTAGGAAACAGTAATACAAACTTCGCTCTCAGAGCGACCAGAGGACCAGAGCGGAGTGTTGAAAGAGGCTGGGGACTAAGGAGCAGGAGGGCAGGGGCTGCTGATTTGCAGTTGACGTAGATTCACAGCAACCCTCCCTAGGTGGGGTTTTCAGGCTGTAATCACCAAAGGAGCAATTCCTGAGTCTTTATCCCACAGAGGAATACGCATCACCAAGCTGTTGCTCAGCAGTACTCAGCGAGCGGTTGACAGGGAGGACTCTTCATAAGCCCTTCAGCCACGGAGAGGATGCTGCCCGCAGAGACCCTGGGGGCAGAGGGGAGTAGTCCATCAGTGTCCAACACTGTGCCTCTTGTGGGGAGTCAGGGCAGCATCCTTCTCTCGAGGAGCGGCGCGTGGTTTTGAACAGCAGACTCTGAGTAGCAGCCTAGTGTGTATTCCATTATGTCACCAGGGCTTTTTTATGCCCTCATTACCATTATTAATTACTTAATTACTTATTTTCTTCTTTTCTTTTTTTTCTCACATCACTGCCCTGGTGGGAGTAGGAGGCCCAGCCTTGCTCCTGGAGAGCTGCTGCTGGATTTGAACTGTCAAGCCTGTGGGCCGCAGTCCTGCACGCAACCACTGCACCACCAGGGCTCAGCAATTACCTAATTATTTAACCTAATTTTGTTTTTTTTGTTTTGTTTGGTTTTGTCTTTTTGGGCATCATTGCCCTCTGGTGGTAGTGGGAGCTACCCAGCGCTGCTCCTGAGAGCCGCCGCTGGATTTGAACGACCAAGTCCGCGGGCCACAGTCCTGCACTCAACCACTTATGCCACTGGGACTCAGCCCCTTAACCTAATTTTTAAAAGAGAAGTAACACATGCTAATAGCAAAACATACACAACAACGTAGTGAAAAAAATAGACATATATAATCCCCTTTAATTCTCCCTCTCAGAGTTATCAACTATCAGTTTTTTTCCACTCTTTTTCTACATTTATATGAGAGGGCTTCAAAAAGTTTGTGGAACCGAGGGTTGATGAACTGATAGGGACAGCGAGTAGAACAGGGTCTTGGAGGTGGGGTGCAGTGGTGGTGGTGGGGAGGGAGTAAAAGGGAGACAATGTCAAAGAGTTGAGGGAGAGAAAGAATGTTTGGAAACTGATTGTGGTAGCAATTGTACAATCCTGCTTGACATGATTGAACTATGGGATGATACAGAATTTTTAAACATAAAGGCAAAAAACAACAACCGAAAAGACCCAGAAACCTGAAATAACTTTTTAATGAGTCAAAAGGGAGATTAAAGGAAAACAGAGTTTGTGGAAATAAAGCCGACATCCTACCTTGGTGAGTATTAACTTGGTCTTACAAACTGCAGTAGCATCAATCTGAGGCATCACTCATGGCATCCCCCTATCCGGAGTAGAAAAGACTGATGAAAATCACTGACACCCGGAAATATTACTCCAGTGGACTAGTAGACCATCCCAACGTCAATCTCCACAACCCTGAGACCAGAACGCGTAGACAGCGCCCACCACCGCTACCAACGGCTCTGAAAGAGGCTGCACGACAGGGCTCTGGACAGAGTGGGAGGAAGAGGCTGAGCCAGCGGGAACCTCATGAGGGAGACGGGGTTTTCTAGGGAGCGGGAGAGTGGGGGAGCCCCTGAGACGACGATCCCGGGTTGCCCGATGGCTGTTGGGTCTGGAATGAAATTCACTCCCCCCTTTGTGGCTCAAATCCCAGCCACGTTATGGACAGTTATAGAAAGGAATAAGAACACGATCGATCTGTGCACACCTTAGAGTAACTGACCATTTGGGATTGAGGGGACAGCATGTACCTGAGGGCCAAGTTCAGAGGGTTATGAAAGAAGGAGAAATGGAGAGGAGAACAAGCAGGAGGGAGGCTGGGTGACACTGAGGGATTGCAATGAATGAGATGAACAGAGAATGTATGGATTGACGAATGCAAAGCTGATGATCTACCCTGTAAACCATTCAATTCACAGTATAAAGGGTGTTTGCTTGTAAGTTCTTGGGAAAAGGGAATTAAACGACAATAGAATTTTTTCTGTGAGTTTTTTGAAGTCCCCCCCATGTGCATGCATTTATATTTCTCATGAAAGTGTGTCTTGTTTCTCATTTGATATTATGTATTTAATCTCATGTAATGACATATTTCACCATATAAATATTTGATTATTCTATGTTAATATTTAATCATTCATATGATTACAATAGCTATGTGGTATTATTTTCTCTGATCATATCACAATTTCTTCCATGTATGGAGACTCGCTGAAAAATCTGAGCAAGGACAAAATAACAATAATTTATAAATTATTAGGGTTGGTGAGGGGGGATAGGATGGGAGGGGGAAATTAAGGAGCTGATACCAAGGGTTCAAGTAGAAAGCAAATGTTTTGAGAATGATGAGGGCAACAACTGGGCAAATGTGCTTGACATACAGTGGATGGACAGATGGATTGTGATGAATTGTAATGTAAAAGCCCTCAATAAAAAATTTTTTAAAAAGAGAGAAATCTGAGCATGCATAATAAACAAAGACTTGAGGTGGCCAACTACAATCATGGTTCACAAGCTGTCCAAGGACCAACCGACATGTGGAAGAGACGTGATTCCAGAATTAATGCAGGGTAGGGAGAGGGGTTGGGAAACATCACAGAGAAACAACTAGTTCAGAGTATAAGGCAAGGCTTTTCCAATGTCTGTAATGTTCCAAGAACAGAAAGAGTTTCCTTGAGAATTATTCAGAACCTGGTCACTGGATGCAGGCAGTCCCAGAGAGATGAAATAACTAACTCTGGGACAGTATCGTAGAAGAAATATTGCCATGAAGTCCAGGGTTGGACCAGAGGACTTCTGAAGTTCCTTCCACCCATGAACCTTAAGGCCTTGGCTAGAACTCCAATGCCTAGGAACCAAACAAGATGATAGTTGCTGCTTTCTGCCTTGAAATTCACAGACCCACATCGCTTGAAATAGCTGAAAACCCTGAAGCCACCACAGTACCGGAAGGTGCACAATCTTTGTCCTGACATTCTATTCCTCTCCAAATGACCTTGGAGCTGCCAGGGTGGCTGGGCAAATCGGATCGGAAAGAAGACTTCTTTTCTTTTGAACGCCATCAAGTGGTTATTTATAAGGGGTTGTTAAGAAACTACTGCCAGATACAGTTTAGCTAACTGATTTATAGAAGCATATATGGCCATCATTACAAGAATCCATTTGCATTATAAATCTGGACTGTGGGTAAGTAGGCGCCATCACCAGGGAGCCCAGGGACCAAACAAATGACTACATCAACCAGCCATTGAAAGTTCTCACGGACTGGGCAAGGCCTGCGCGGGAGAATTACCAGTCAAGGAACTGACCTGCGAATGGTGTTACGATCAGCCTCTGCACTGCAGGGTTAACAGAAAGCAAGAGGTCCCGAATCCTCAAACAGTTGATTATTTCCTAGTGTCTCTGCCAAGAAATCATCTGGTATTTAAATGTTCTCTCTCATTGACTGTGGGCCCCAGTTCATTGCTAGAAAATTTCTTTACCTAAAGCTGACTCCACTTCTCTGCTATGTCAGCTCTCTGACCACCACCCCTAGGCTAAACTAGTTCTCCGACCAACATAAGATTTGAACGGTGAAATCACATTGTCTTCAAGTCTCCTCTGGTTCACACTAAACATCCTCAATTCCTTCAGCAGTTTGTCACATGAGAGGGACTTAGAGTCATACCACAAGAAACCACCCACCCTCTCTGAGCACACTGAAATTCCTTCAAAGGCATGCACGAGCTTCCAAACTGAACACACTTCAAGTTGCCTGAACCAAATTGACTATGAAATGGCAAACTCACTCCAACTGTTATGCAAAACTGAAAAGAAGGCCAAATAAGTTAGGGTACTAGCTATCTTAAAAGCACAGACAGGCTGAGCCCCGGTGGCGTAGTGGTTGTGCGCGGGACTGCGGCCCATTGGGTTGGAGGTTCAATTCCAGCTCCCAGGAGCAAAGGCTGGACCTCCTACTCCCACCATCAGAGGGCAGTGATGCCTTAAAAAAAAAAAGCACAGACGATTGTAAGGCAGGACAAAATAATAATAACTTATACATTATCAAGGTTTCATGAGGAAGGCTGGGAGGGAGGGGAAAAACTGTGGCACTGATTCCAAGGGCTCAAGTTGAAAGCAAATGTTCGAGAACGATTGATGGCAACAAATGGACAAATGTGCCTGACACAATGGATGGGTGGATGGATTGTGATGCGTTGTACGCGCCCCCGAGAAAATGATTAAAGGGAAAAAAAGCACAGATGATTAAAGATGTAAACTCTTCAAAGGAGATGTCAGGTGGTAATAAAAGACTTCAGGAAACGAGTTCGTCCTGTTAGAAACTAAAAACAACGGTGGCGGCAAAGGGCAGACGGGAAACCCAAGGGCCAAGATGCACTTCCCTGAATTGGAATTTTCAAACAGAATGGAATGGCCAATCCCTGTCATTGCTGCAGGGTTGATGCGGACTCATCGTGACCTGCGAGGACACAGCGGAACTGTACCGTCGGCTGTGGTGCCCAAGGGCAGCCGATGGCCCCATCTTTTTCCCTTGGAATGGCAGGAGGTCTAAGCCACTGACCTCTGTCAGCAGTCCAGGTCTTAGGCCACTGTGTCTCCGGAGCTCTTCACACCCATAAACAGGACAGCCGTGCAAGTGAACATGCCAGAACCGGAGTCAGATGGAAGGCACTCAAATAGAAGAAGGAGCTAGAAGAGAATGGATGCAGTTTTAATTAATGCAATGATAAAGACGAAGCACAAAGCCCATATGGAAGAAGCACATCAGCTTGTGTGATCTTGAGGTGTTGAAAGGATCAGGTCTTAGGTATCGAAGACCCAGAAAAAAAATCATATTATTGTGAATGAAGGGGAGTGCAGAGAGGGGACCCAAAGCCCATCTGTAGGCAACTGGACATCTCCTCACAGAAGGATCGTGGGGAGGAGAAGAGCCAGTCAGGGGGCAGGATAGCACTGATGAAACATACAACTTTCCTCTAGCTCTTTAATGCTTCCTCCCCTCCCTCCCCCTGCCTCTATCATGACCCCAATTCTACCTAACAAATCCGGCTAGACCAGAGGCTGTACACAAGGACAGATAAGAGCTGGAAACACAGGGAATCCAGGACAGATAAACCCCTCAGGACCAATACTGAGAGTAGCCATGCCAAGAGGGTAAGAAGAAGGTGGGGGAAGATAGGGGGAACTGATCACAATGATCTACATATAACCCCCTCTCTGGGGTACAGACAACAGAAAAGTGGGTGAAGGGAGATGTCGGACAGTGTAAGACATGACAAAATAATGACTGTTTATAAAGTATCAGGGGTTCATGATGCAGGGGGGGTGAGAGAGGGAGGGGGAAAATGAGGAGCTGATACTAAGGGTTCAAGTAGGAAGAAAATGCTTTGAGACTGATGATGGCAACAAACGTACAAATGTGCTTGACACAATGGATGGTTGTATGGATTGTGATGAGAGCTATATGAGCCCCTAATAAAATGTTCTTTAAAAATAAAATGTTGAGGAAAAAAAGAAATGATAAAAACAAATTTGACGGCCCACTGGGATGGAGGTTCGATTCCAGCTCCAACTAGCAAAGGCTGGGCCTCCTACTCCCACCACCTGAGGGCAGTGATGCCCCCCCCCAAAAAAAAATTTGAGCTGAAAGAAAACAAATATTTTTGAGCTGAATAATTTCTCACCTAAAGAACACCAAAAGCAACTCTCAGATGATTTCTCAAGGAAAATACCTTGCATATCAACTCAAGTTCTTAAATTTCAAAGGTTAAATATTTATCCTTAATAGCTATTTAAATGAGAGAACAGGATCATTTTCAAAAGATTAGACTCATTACTCATATCTTTTTTGGGGGGTGGGCATCACTGCCCTCTGGTGGTCGTGGGAGCTACCCAGCCTTGTTGCGGCTGGATTTGAACCACCGAGCCAGTGGGCCGCAGTCCCGCACTCAACCACTACGCCACCAGAGTTCAGCCCTTCATTAACTCATATCTTATAGGTGATTGTTTCGTTATAAACTTCAATTCATTGATTTGCTCTTTGGAGGCTTATAAATACTTCCCAGGTGATATTTGGAACCATTTTCGAGAGCTGTTCTTAGGAGCCAGTACTTCTGAGATTTTTAACCTAAAGGGAAGGTCTTTTGTTAGCTTAGGTTTGGTTTAATCTTTCTTTCACTATTTCTCCTCTCCTCTTATTAAACTGTCGCTTGTGTATGAAGATCACCCCTTAGCTCTCTCCTCTCCTTCCACATAACAAAGCTCAATGCATGCTTGCTGAATGAGCAACTAAACAGACCACCTTAAAATAAAAAATCAAGTGGAAAACTAGAATAAAGCACCACTTAATAAGATTAAGGCTGATTTTGATTTTCCTTTGACTAGCTCTTTCCTCCTCTTATGAAACCATTTATAACTTGAGTACGCAGATCACGTCTCATCAGGACGTCTCTCCCCGTACATAACAAAGCTCCCTACAGGCTGGCTGAATGAGTGAATAAGTGAAATTGAAAAAAAATAAATGGGAAAACTAGGATAAAATAAAACGAATAAAAACAAAAATGATTTTTGTTTGGAAGGTGGACAACACCAATGAACTACTTGTCGGACGTGTGAACAAAGTAAGGACTGGGAAAAGAAGGGGGAAGGAACGTTGAAGCATTTCACACGAGACAGGAGCCAAGAGCTCCTCTGACGACGGAGAACGAGGAGATGTTCTGCTTCCGAGGAGAGGTGTGGGTTTGGAAACCTGCGGGGCCTCCTAGCCTCTCCCCGAGGGTCAGAACGAACTGCGGCAGGGAGTCTGATTTGAGTCGGTATGCCTCATTTAGGTGTATGTGTGCACGAGGATGGTGACTCTGACGGGTATGTTCAAAATGCAGCTTGGTAGACTCACTCTGGTGAGCCCTTCTAGTTCTTTTTCTTTTTTAATCATTTCCGTGGAGGCTCCTACAACTCTTATCACATTTATACATTTATTGCCCTCATCATTCTCAAAGTATTCGCTTTCTGCTTGAGCCCGTGGGGCCCTTGTCTCTCACAGAGTGGGGCACTCCTGGGAAGCTGAGCTCCGTCTTAAAGAAGGTTGGATTTCATATCAGCCCTGTGGTATGTATGGAATGACATTCTTTATCTCTCAGAGAATCTCCCAGACCAGTTCCTTAGGCACTATCATAGACTCACCTTTTTTTGTTTTGTTTTGTTTTTTGGGGGCATCACTACCCTCTGGTGGTCATGGGAGCTACCTAGCGCTGCTCCTGAGAGCTGCTGCTGGATTTGAACCGCCAAGCCCACAGGCCCCAGTCCCGAACTCAACCACTTAAAGCTACCGGGGCTCAGCACCAACTCACCTTTTTTTTTTAAAAAAAAAAATAATTTTATTGAGGGTTCATACAACTCAGCACAATCTATACATCCATCTATTGTAGGCAAAGCACATTTGTATGTTTGAAACCATCATCATTCTTAAAGCATTTTCTTCCTACTTAAGCCCTTGGTATTAGTTCCTCCTTTTTCCACTCCCATCCCACTCCCACTCCCTCATGAACCTTTGATAATTTATAAATTATTATCTTGCCATATTGAACACTGTCTGATGTCTCCCTTCACTCACTTCCCTGTTGTCCATACCCCAGGGAGGAAGTTATATGTAGATCCTTATAATTGGTTCCCCCTTTCTTTTCCACCTTCCTCCATCCTTCTGGTGTTGCCAATCTCCCATCTGGTCCTGAAGGGATCATCTGTCCTGGATTCCCCATGTTTCCGGTTCCTATCTGTACCAGAGTACATCCTCTGGTCTAACCGGATTTGTAGACCTCAGATCATGAAGGTGGGAGGGAGGAAGCATTTTAGAACTAGAGGAAAGTTGCATATTTCATCATTGCTACACTGTGCCCTGACTGGCTCATCTTCCCCACCACGACCCTTCTGTATGGTGATGTCACATCCCCTGCAGATGGACCTTGGGTCCCCAATCTGCACTCCCCCTCATTTATAATGACATAATTTTTTGTTCTTCGATGCCCAATACTTGTTCCTTTTGACCCCTTGTGGTCACACAGGCTGGTGTGCTTCTTCCAGGTGGTGCTTCTCAGCTAGATGGCTGCTTGTTTATCTTTAAGCCTGTAAGAACCCAGACGCTATATCTTTTGATAGCTGGGCACCATCAGCTTTCTTCCCCACATTGCTCTTCAGCGATCGTGTCGGGAAGGTGAGCACAAGATGATACATTTTGACTCTACGAAAGGAACCTTCTCCCTTGGCTTTGTCTTAACATATACACAGGTAGGGAAAATACGATGATGAAGCTTCACAAACCTATTGCTAAGCTTTAACAAATATCCATCTTTTGCCTGACTTATAAAGAATTCCTCATCATCAGAGTTATTCCAAATGTCTTGCCCTGCCTTCGTGGAATGAGAACTCCTTGTCACTGAGGTGTGTAAGGAAAACAAAGGCAGAGGCAGGTCACGATCCTGGATGGAGCAGGGCTGGATACAGATTTTCTCCATTTTTTTTTTTTTTTTTTTTGGGCATCACTGCTCTCCGGCGGTGGGAGTAGGAGGCCCAGCCCCACTGCTGGAATTGAACCTCCGTCCCAGGGGGCCGCAGTCCCGTGCACAACCACTACGCCACCGGGGCTCAGCCCTGATTTTCTCCATTTTTAAGAGAATCACTTACTCAACTAACTACCCTGGAGCACATTCCGACTTAGAGCGACCCTACAGGACAGAGTCCAACTGTCCCTGTGGGTTTCCAAGACTGTCAGTCTTCACGGGAACAGGAATCTTTACCCCCAGGAGCAGCGGGTGGTTTCAAACTGTAGACCTTGTAGTTAGCAGGCCAACACTAAACCACTACACTACCAGTGGGGGTAGAGGGTAGGAGGTAGGGGGGGGGAGGAGGGTCTATTTAGGAGGCTGAAAGTCCACATTCAGGGCACCAGCTGTCTCTGTCTCTGTCTCTGTCTCTCCCTCTCTCCTTACCTCTCCCTCTCTGAGGCTGGTGGGAAAGCCTGGTCTCAGCTTCCGTGGTTGGAAATCCATGGGGATCGTGAGTCTTCCCCTGTGTCTGGTTATCCTGGGCCCGCTCTGCTCTCTTACGGAGCCCTGGTGGCGGGATGGTTATGAGTTGAGCTGCTAAGCCAAGGGCAGCGGTTTGACATTACCGACCACTCCTTAGGAGAGAGATGGGGCTTTCAATTCCTAAACTTTGAGAGTAACTTGACCCCGCCCTGTGGGGTTGGCGTGTGGCAGCATCCACCTGAAGTCGGTGATATGAGGGTCTTTGTTGTGAACCTGCTCTTTAGAGCTGGAAAGTGACTGGTTTCAGTCACACCCCGCGGCCTCCATAACACAACCACCTTACGATGACTTCCTTTTAAGTGAGGCTGATCCAGGTGCCTTCAAAATGATCTGTCCGCAGTGCCCCTGTGGGATTGGGCAGAATCACCACAGGGCTTTTTCCAGGGCTGAGACTCCTTTCAGAGGCACACTGACAGCCTCAACCGGTTCCTGCTGGAGCCGCTGGTGAGTCTGAACCATCAGCCTCTTGGTTAGCAGACAAGAGCTTTAGCCACTCTGCCCCCAGAACTACACCCGTGGTCCCCGAACTTTGGTGCCTGCTAGACTCACTAAGGGAGCTTTTAAAATGTTCAGGTCACACAAGTCGCCACACGCTGGACTCACCTCTCACCGGGCTCCTGACAGGGATAAGCCACGAGAAACAGAAACACTCAGGCCCAGGGCCACGGGGTCAACTTCCGCTCGGAGTGACTCAGGAGGACAGAGTAGAACTGCCCTGTGGTGTCCGATCTTGATGGAAATAGAAGGTCCCCTCTCTCTCCCTAGGAGCACCTGGTGGTTTTGAACTGCTGGCCTCGCAGTTAGCAGTCCAAGACATAATCATACAATTAAAGGCCCTGGTCAAATTGTGCCAACCCTGCAGCTACCTGAATCTTTCAGGGAGTGGCCTGCCTCCTTTGAGTAGCCCAACACCTAACTGTCCACACGATCAGGCTCTTCCAGACCTAGAGCGGCGGTTCTCCAATACTCACTGCATTGGGAGCATCTGGGACTCTGGCTGAAACTCAAATCATAGCGCCCCCAGGGTTTCAGATTCATTACATCTAGTGCGAGGCCCCCAAACTCACATTTCTAACAAATTCCCAGATGATTTTCAGTTGCTCTTCTTAATCCTAAGACTAGACTTCCAGACCCATTTCTCCAGGAAAAATTCCGAGGGAATGTTGAAAAGAGCAGTAAAGTAGTCAACAGACCCAGATTCTCCTGACTTGGTCAGGATTGAAGCCTGAAGTGCATAAATCACCAAACTTCTGGTGCTTTCCTTTATTCGCTTTAAAATTAATTGGGATTAATACATATACTGAATCATTCCAGAGTTCAGCCATGTCCAGTGGAATTGTACATTTGCTACTGCAACCGGTTTCCAAACGTTCTTTTTCTACACGGACCCCTTGGCGTCATCACCTCTTCATCTCATCAAATTTCTCTCAAGTACTTTTCTAAATAGACAATTGGATCGTGTCACCATTTCTCTGCTCAAATCCTCCAGGGTGCCCCATTCCTCAAATCCAACTTCTTTCTAGCTGTGCCCTTCCATCTTCCACCACTCCCCACAAAGACTCAGTGACATGGGGGTGAAGGAGACGGAGGAGTTCACCTCTAATATTTCATGGGCTGCTCAAGACAACCCCACGTCCTAGGACCCATCACTGCATTTCGGGGGACAGAAAAGATAAAGCTTGGTGGGAAGGGTGAAGAACTTCCTTCAAGTGGCTGAGGGAGATTATCTGAGAGATCTGGGGTTATAGGAGAGGAGCAGGAGCCCATCCTCTTGCATTTATGTATTCCAAAGCTTATCTTTCCAACACAACACCCCCAGGTGGCGGCTCGGTGCCACCATTCGAGAACTCACTCTGTAGGACCCATTCAAAACAACAAACCCAAACCTCGGCTGAGGGTTGTAGAATGGATTCTGGGACTCATCGGACCCATTCCATTCCTAGAGCCCCCAAATCAAACCCACTGACATCGAGTTGATTCCAACTCACAGCAACATTGGGTTTCAGAGGGTTTGTACATTGTTCTGGGAGCAGACAGCCTCACCTTTCTCCTGTGGATTGCCTGCTGGGTTTGAACCACCCTTCTTGCAGTTACCAGGCCAACGAGTACCCAGCAGCATAACCATGAAAACTCAGCTCTACTTCCAGGAAGTCCACCCACTTGCAGTCCTGCTGTCTGGAGTCTCCCTTCCTCATCCCGCCAAGGGCTCCCACTCTGTGGTTGTTCTGTGTTTTCTCAGCAGGCACGGCCTTGGGTTTTGTTTCATTCCCTTAGGCAGCAAACTCTTTGAAGGTTGAAGAAAGGTCTCTTGTTTACTTGCCGTTCTTTCAGGTGGTCTGGGGCTCAATCAAGGTTGACTAAATAAATTGAAGCTGGTGAAGACTGGGATGCTGCGATGAAATCAAAACATCAGGGTCATATGCAGATTCAGTTCTTGAATATTGTAAACCAAGAGAAACTACTATTGGCAAACATCGTAGGGAAGCTCATCTTTCCATTTGGAAAGTCATCAGTTGCTGTGGCCTCGGTTCGTTAGGGATGACAGCTCAGTGAGTCTTCACGAGCTAGAGTCTCACAGCTGCATGGATTTCCCTGAGAGAATTCAGGTTCAGAGGAGACTTAATGGACAGTGCACCTGTAAGCAGGATGCCATAGAGGAACTTAGGATCTCTCTCCCGGTCCAACAGCCTTGAGGATACAGTGGCAATAGAGCTCCACTGCTCTGTGAAAGGCCAGCAGTTCGAAGTCACCCAATGCTCCATCAGAGAAAGCTGTCAGTCTGCTTCCATAAAGATTTACAGCTTGGAAACCCCCAGGGGGGGGCAGTTGTCCTGGGTCCTGTGGGGCTGCTGAGTCTGAGTCGGCTTGATGGTCTCGGGTGAGCTTTGTCTCCCTTCTCAGAAGGCGCGGTCAACGCAGGCCTTGAGGTCAGGGGGCATAGTAATGGTCACGAGCAGTTGAGGAAAAGCTCGTCCTTATTTGGGAGCACCAAAAACCTGGGGCTCACAGCTCCCAAGCCCTTCGAGCACCTTCAGGCGCTCTCATCCCCAGCACCTTGTCCCTTCTCATCGTGCACCCGGCAGAAAGTGGCTCCTGGGAAAGTCCCTTGGATCACCCTCACCTCCGTCTGAGTAGCCCTTCCCAAAGGACGGCTGACCCCAAGGGCCCTCATAGCCCAGGTCATGTCCGCAAACTGCTGGACCGCCAGACCTGCAGCATACACAATTTGGATAAAAAAAAAAGTCTGTGAGATGGCACTTACAACATAACGTCGCCCTCTATTCATTCAATTACAGGTTGGATCCTATTCCAACGCAAGCTCACTGCCACCAAGTTGACTCATCCTGAGGAACCCGCTGGGGCAGAGGAGCCCGAGCCCCGCGGGTTTCCGAGATGGCCTCTCCTCTGGTTGCTGTTGTGGGGCCAGGAAGCTGCTTCTGTGTGCTCAACGGAAAGAGGTGCTGCCGGGCCGAGTGCGTCCTCACCACGGCCCCTGGTCCGAGCCCACGGGGCAGCCCCTGTGCCCATTCGCCTCCTCCTCTTCTTTCTGCTGACCTTCTTTTGGACAAAGCCTGATGTCTATCCCCAGAGACTGCCCCCCCCCCAATGACATGTCCACAGCCTCTGCGATCACGTCTCACCCTCCTCACTCCTCCAGCAGTCTGAATTCTTCCCCGTACAGACTTTCTTCTCTTCTGGCCGTTCACGGTTTTGAGAGAGGAGAGGGAGAGGGAGGGCATGAGGCCTGGGAGAGGGAAGCATCGGAAGCCACAGCACACCTGGAAGAGGGATCGTAACAGCCTGGGACAAGCTAGTCTGAAGCCTGCAGGCATCGGAACCCGAGGCGGATTCTAAATTCCACGGTCATCAAATCCAAGCCTCCTGCTGCTGACCTTTGCATGCGGACTTCCAGTCAGTGTCCAGGGGACAGCAAGCCCAGGCTTATGACTAGATATGAGACATGGGAGCCATCCGGGATAACCCAGAACGCAGACAAGCTCCATACCCCACACCTGATACAAACCCCAAGACACTGTCCATTCGGGGGCGACTCACTCCAGTGCCCACCTGCTGCGTCAGGTGAATTTCTTTCCTTTCCAAATGAATGCTGCTTCCCACGGCATTCCACATATATCGACTCTGGTAGATCTCACATGAATAGGTAGTGAATTCTGATACTACTTGTGGTAGCTACAGCGTCTGCTGTCAATTTGAGACTGACGAGTGAAGGGGTGGAGCGTAGTCTGTCAATCAGGTCGCAGCTGACGACCTCATTTGGAGGCGCAGTGGAGATAAATCGCTTGCTGGAGGCGGAACACTGGCTCACTGCCGGTGAGACATTTCTCAGAAGAAGCCACGTGAAGCTATCCTGATGGAACCAGAGTCCGAGAGCTGGAGGAGCCCCGTGGAGACCCCTGCCAGCGCTGAGATGCTTCCACCTCTGGATCCACAAGACTTCCCACCCACTGGCCTGTAATCTTGCTGCACCGTGTCATATGCATTACGTGAGTCTTAAGAGGTCTTTATAGATTGGTGTCAGACATATGGAAGAATATCGGACTTAGAGACTTGATCTGCACTGGGTTGGGATGTTTTCTCAATATTCAACTGTCTTCTTAATGTACAACTACCTTCTATATAAAACTCTCTCTTACCTAAGGTGACCAGACGTCCTGCTTGTGGTGGGACAGTCCTGATTTTAAACAATTTTTCCTGCATCCCGTTGGCGTTTTTAAAAAGTCCCGATTTTTGGAAAGAATGCACAACAAGCTAGGGAATGGCAGGAGAACGGGGAGGGTATATACCCCTTCTAACACCCCCCACCCCCATCAATGGTGTCCCGCTTTACCAATGTTAAAATCTGGTCACTTTATGCTACACGTATGTGTGCCCATGAATTTGTTTCTGTAGTCTCCCCGGACTAACACAAGAGCCATCCTCCAGTTTCCATGCTGCGTTCCTCTTCACATAAGCTCATCTGCAAGATGATTTGTTCAACGTACAAATTAAATAGGCACGGTGAAAGAATCTTACCCGAACACCTATCTTTCTTGAGTTCTCATCCCTCGGTACCCTGTGTGCTGTCCTAAGAATTGCGCCTCGGTTTCCGTACAGATGCCCCAGGAGCACAAGTCAGGGTTCTGGAGTTCCCACTCTTCACAATGGTATCCCGGTTTTTCTGTGATCCACACAGCCAGACACCTTGGCAGAGTCCATGAAACACTGGTAAACTTCATTCTGGTATTCCCTGCCGTGTACATGAAAACTAGCAGACAACGATTAAATGAAAACACAAACAAAAGTGTGTTCACATGCCACCTTTGGCCTTCGTGGGTCCTCCATAATGTGCAGACAGACAAAGCTCTGGGAAACACACTGTTTCAAGCCATTGTCATGGCTCTCGGATTTCACGGCTGCGTAACAGGATTAGACATCTCACGGAAAGCGCAGAGCCCTTATCTGACTGCATGTCGTGCAGAGCCCTCTGCACGGCCCTCTGGGAAACAGTGTCGACAGAGGCAGCAGGGCTGTAACCTTTCTTCTGGTTGGTGATGTAACAGTGGCACAGGGACCCGGACCACTCCAAGCAGAAACCTAGAGGCTCATCACGCCCCCTACCTGAGGGACGGTGAGCCCTAGAATGGTTGTGGAAAATGGAAGACACAAAATCCAATAAGAACAGTGATGTCACAAAAGGCCTGCTCTCCCGCTTGCAACACTACCCCCCCCCCCCCCCCCCCCCCCCCCCCCCCCCCCCCCCCCCCCCCCCCCCCCCCCCCCCGGGTCCTGGTCAGGCCTCTTCAGCAGCCTCAAAGATGAATGGCAAAGTGACATCACCGACTCCCGGTGTGACTGAACCCAACCAGGCCCAGAGCCTGGGGCAGAAGCCCTTCACTCAAGGCCCTGCTCTGTTGCCAGCCGGAAACGCGACTCCCTTCCCAGAGTCAAGTCCCTCCCTTCTTAGAGTTTTTCTTTCCCTTGCTGTAAAGTAGAAAGGTTATGTAAAGATGGCCTCAGACGGCTGAGCCCTGGTGGCGTAAGTGGTTGAGTGCGGGACTGCGGTTCGCGGACTTGGCGGTTCAAATCCAGCGGCGGCGGCGGCT
>PVJH01014061.1:30035-58422 GCA_004026705.1 Nesogale talazaci
CCGACAGAGCCCTTTCGAATCCTAAACTTCTCCATCTCGCAACAAACTCCCGCTTCCCAAGGCCCTGTGTGCCCCGGTCTTCTCATCAGTGCTCTCCAGCGCCCGCTGCCTCACCTGTTGCCCTGGGCAGAGGGTCCCGTAGATGAACCAGGCACAAGGTTTCCCCGCCCCAAGATTCAGGACGACAGACACAGGATCCTCGGACCTGCTTTACACCCTCAAGTCGTCTGCATTCACAGGAGACGCCGAATGACAGTCCAGTGCCGAATGGAAGAAGTGATGTGCTAGCCACATGAGCAAAAGGGGGCGAGGTTTTTGCATCACTCCCTGTAGTTTTCAATGTACTCTCCTCAAAACCAAACCCACGCTCAGTGCCTCCGAGCCCAGACCCCCTCATGGCATCCCTCTGGGACAGGGTAGACCTGCCCCGTGGGTTTCCAGACTGACTCTTCCTGGGAGCGGACAGCCCTCTCTGTCTCCCAATGCATTCCCATGAGCACGGCGAATCTCCTTTGGTGTCACAGCCTGGTCCCCCTCCTTCCACGCTTCCAGGGCAAAGTCCTTCCTTGGTGCCTGCTCATGTCAAGAGCGTAGGTCTGGACACAACTTGGGCTCCCACTCAAATTCCCACTCACCCTGTGCCAACCACACGTTGGCGGACAGGTAGCTGAGGCGCCTTGGGATGTGCAACGGTCTGGCCTCACCCATCCCCTGGTAAGTTAGATTACACATGAGGGGGTTTAAAAACCTTCAGTCAGGAGAGCGGAACTCGCGAGGTCCCTCCTCCACAGAGCACGACCTAAAGAAGAGCCTGCACCGCCCTGCAACCCAGTTGGACAACCACCGCCCTCCCCCCAAGGCGATCCACCATAAAGGCAGACCCAATCAACTATAAAGAGAGAGAGAAAGAGAAGCTTCTCAGTCAAGGAAATTGTTATATCATTATTACTAATTCAAGCGATCCTCTTGTCTATAGTTTTACCGAGCTATTTTATCCATGCTCCTTTGGTGTTTCAAACATAATTCCTAGATTGTTCACAGACCTGGCTATGGGTCAGTGTACTGAGGAAGGAATTAGCCGATCAACTGGGAATTGGTAGAGAGAGAGAAAAGACACCCGTACCGCTCTCTGCCACCGCCAGGCTTGGGGTTTGGGTCACTCACTGGGGTGTGGTTGTTCCTTTGGCAGAAGGGAAGGTTTGAGGGAAAGACAAAGCATTTTGTTGGGAACTGCTGAATTTGAGGTGCCTGAGAGCTACCCGTGGAGGCACCTACAAGGGGATTGACACTAAGAGTAAAACAGAGACCAAGATTGCACCCTGGGGCTGAAATGGGTCACCAATCTATCTGATAACCACCAGTTCAGAAGTTCAAAACCACTACCCCCCCTCACCCCCCCCACCCCCCCCCCCCCCCGATGGAGGACAAGGAGGCTCTCTGCTCCCATAAAGATGTTATGGACTTGGGAAGCCACGAGGTCAGTTCTATTCTGTCCTTTCAGGTCACTCTGAGTCGGAATCAACTTGATAGCAGTGAGTTTCAGGACCATGAGGGTGCATGGTGACCCAGGGAAAAGTCAGATATCACAATTAGGGGGATGGGGGGACGGAAGGGTGTCTTTACATACATAACACCAGTGCCCAGATTCCACCCCACCCACCTCCCCAAGATGCAGACTCTGTCTGAGGTGGGGGCCAGCGCAGGCTTTGCTCAAGAACTCCTTTGTCACTGCCACGTGGGTTTAAGGCAGGCCACCACCAGGGTCGGGGAGCAGTGCTAAGCACAGAACGAACACGCTGTGGACGGGACCATCATTTCAGAGGCTGAAGAAGACACGGAACCATGACAGAATCAGAGAAGAAATGGTCTGAGAGGGTTGAGGGCAGCCATAGGGGCTGGAGAGAAGAAAGGTTCTAAAAGACGTATGTAAATGTTTGGGCAGCTCTTCCACAAGTTAGACTGGCCAGCCCCAAATCAAACCCGTTGTCGTCAAGTCCTTTGCAATATGTCCCAACCCTCTAGAACAAAGGGAAACAGTCCCATGGGGGTCCCCAAGCCATAAATCTTGATGGAAGCAGCCCGCCAAATGTTTCTCCTGCAGAAGCAGCTGGTGGGTTGAATCCACTGACCTTGTCATTACCCCTTCATCACTGCGTCGTCAGCGTGCTTCATAATGGCCACCTGGCCCAGCAACCCCACTCCCAGGCATAGATGCCCCAACAACCGAAACAGGTGTTTCGACAAACACTTGTGCACCACTGTTCACATCAGTGTGGAGACCACGGGGGAGACCACGGGCACACCCGTCTAGTGAGGAAGGGGTAAACACGGTGGCCCATCTGCTCCATGGAGCATCATCAGTCATGAAAGAATCGGAGGACTGCTACATTCTACCCCATGGCACATCTGGAAAACATGAGGTTACATGAAAGGAGACAGATACCAAAGGGCACATTTCTACGCAATAAGGCAACCGTTTTGTTACGTCCATGGGGCCGAAGAGAGGGAGGAATGGGGAGGGGCTGTGTCCCAGGGTTCCTTTGGGGGTAATGGACTCAATGAATAGACCATGCCACCACCGAATTGAACCCCAACTGGGGCACCACACAGCCCAGACCACAAACAGAGGCATCACGAAAGAGGTTCATCGATTTGGCAACTGGAATTGGAGTAGAGTTGAAATTCTGAGCACCAGGTGTGAGCAAGGGTACGGTTTACTGGGGGAGCCCTGAATTCACAATGAGTCTCCACACAGAGGCAGCCTCCATCGAGTTCCTTCTGAACAGGGACCGGGACTAGCAACCATTTTGCTGTCAGGCAGAGTGAGTTTGTTGCTACTCCCTGGGCTTCCAGGGAGGGACAAGGTACCCCCGAGGAGCTTGCCTGGGCATGCCCTTGACGGGAGCTGGGGTCCTACAGTCACCTGGGCACGTGCCATACCTTGATCCGAGGGCCCCGGGGCCCCAAACCAATCTCAAGAGCTTTACTAATCTGCAGAAGCCTACCTCTGCCCATCACGTCTCCCTTCTGCTTCGGTCATCCTGCCTGCACCTCTGATGGCCTGATCAGCTGCCAGTCCCCGTCTTGCAACAATTTCCTCTGCATCCAGGTGCTGTGGAAGCAGCCTTGTGACTATGGCCCTTCGACACCACTAGGGACACGTGCTGGTCTCCCTGCACTGGATGCTTTAAGTTTCATCTGTTTCTTGCCCTTGACCGATTCTAAAACTGAATCAAATGGGTCTCTATGATATGTGACTCCAGGGTCTCTTTTCCCTCATAAGATCGGCAGTTTGAAACCACTGGTTACTCCATGGGAGAAAGAGGAGGCCTTCTCCCCCATCACAACTGAGTCTCGGAAATGCCCAGGGGCAGTTTCACCCTGTCCTGCGGGGTCGCCCTGAGTGGACATCCCCAGACGGCGGAGAGTTTTTCTGGTTTTTCTACAGCAGAACCTTCATGAGAACCCACTCGCTCTGGGGCTGCCTGCTTTGACCTCCCCGCCTCCCCCAAAGGACTGGGGCGAACTGAAAGCCCATTGGCCCGTCCCAGCTCGGCGATGGTGAGATCCCATGTTCTCCAGGGCCCCCTTGCCACGCAACGGCAAGCGTTTCCCCTCCCCATTGAGGTGTCGCTTGTTACGCATGTCCCGAAGCTGTTGAGAACAAATTTTCTTGACAACCATCTGGGCCTCCTTCAACAAAATCAAGGAGTGTGAACTTAAAGGCTAGATTTATTCAGTTTTGGGTTTTTTTTTCTTGCTATCAAGTGAGTCGTGCCAACTCATTTTCACCAGCCTCTGGACGTGTTTGATGAAACAAAACACCAAAATCAAAGCCCAGAGTGACGACAGGGCTGAGGAAAGGCAGACCCAGGACCCTCTGAAGCTATTCGCCATCCTCATGGGCGGAGGTTCGGCTCTGTGTGTCTGGGTCTGAGAAAGGAAGGCGGGATTCCCAGCCTGCTATGCCAAAAGCCAGCAGCACATGGAACCAAGAATGGTTTGCAGAGCAGGCGCGAAGGCCTGCTCCACAGAGCTCTGTCTTGCCATCCCTGACAACGAGTTCCGTCTTGACCAGACCTTGAGGCTTTATCTGAAGTTCTCTCCCTTTCCTGGTACTAGTCAGGGGCATCCGAGACCGAAGCCACTATGTTTTGCAAGTCCAGACCTACGCCAAGAGGCCCTGATGGCCCATTCGTTACCACGTGGCTGCTATAGCCACAAGGTCAGCAGTTCAAATCCATCAGGCTCTCTGCAAGAGAACGGCATACCAATTTGTAAAGATTCAGCCGTGGGTGCCCCGTGGGGCAGTCTACCCCTCTGTCTGGCGTCACTAGGAGTCAGAACTGACTTGACAACTGTAGGGGGCAGGGGAGGGGGGGAGATGTATCAAGTCAAGGGGTGTTGTTCAAAACTCAGTGCAATGTGACCGATTTAGATCATAGTCCTTCTTGCCCTGGGCTGCGTCTGGCAGAGAGGACGGAGGTGAACCGGATGAGCGTTCATTGTCTGACAGAGAGCATAAGAGCTGACCAGTACGGCAGAGTGTAGGGCCCATCACAAAGAGGTGTCTAAAGGCTCCTGGCATTGAGGGGCCGGCCTCTGCCTGCTGGGGGGGCAGCGTATGCCGTGCCCATCTCTGCACAGGGCTTGGGGAAGGCTGATGGCTGTCAGACAGCCAAGAGCGCCGGGTGCCGCCTGCCAATCAGGATCCTGTGCTCGGGTTCAGGCCAACGGGCCACCCTGGCTGTCTTAATTAAGGCCTAATTAAGCATTCTGCCCGGAAACCTCTTGTGGGACTGCCTGGTTCACAGCAAACGATTCAGAGAATCGGGTCAGCAAGGAGGAAATGGCAGCCCTTAGGCGAGGCGCCCGCCACAAGCGGTGACTGACTGCCGGTTCAAACCTGAGAGCTCCGAACGCCTCAGGGCCGGGAGACCAGAAGTGAAGCCCTAATTAGCCTTTCTGCCCACTGTCCCTGACCTCAGGAGAGTACAGCGTCCATCTTGGGTCACCCCGCTGGACGTCGAGATGGCCACGGCTGGGAAGGCTGCCGAAGGAAAGAATTTGGAAGAGGGATGCTCACTGAGACAAGAACCCTAAAGATGAAAACACGCAGCAGCTGACAAGAAGCGCTAAGCCTACACCAGACAACAGTCAAGAAAAACCATCTGCTTTCATATAAACCCTAGGCATAGCGGTGCCTCTCCTGCGTGCAAGTTTGCACCAGTGTGTCTGGGGCAGTCAGATTGGGAACTCCATGTCACCCCTTTGAAGAGAGAAGGCTGGGTGTGGCAGTTTCATTATCCCCTGTCAACTTGAGGAAGGTGGGGTCGAGCCTGTCAATCGGGTCATAGGTACTGAAGCCTCTGGGTGGTCATGGCCTTGCCCTGAGGATTCTGGGAACTCCTGTCTTCCTCACTGGTGGCAGGACACACGCTCTCTCTGCCAGACATCCCTGTTGACAAACCAGATGGAGCCAGAGCCCTGGAGGTGGAGGAGCCACATGGAGACCCACGCCAGCACTGAGTTACTTCCACTGCCACTGGGACCACAAGACTTTCCACCCACTGGCCTGTATTTGACGACATGGTGTGTGTTGTGTGAGTCTGAAGAAGCATGTATGGACTGGTATCAGACATATGGGCTATTATCAGACTTAAGGACTTGCTCTGGACTGGGCTGGGCTGTTTTCTGAGTATACACGGACTCTTTGACATCAAGCTCTTTCGCACAGACCTCTGAATGTCTCTGGATTTTTCTCTCGTCTACCTGGATAAACACTGGGTTTCAGTAGTCTGTTCTTTTTTTTTTTGTGGGCATCACTGCCTCTGGTGGTCATGGGCGCTACCCAGTGCCACTCCTGAGAGCCGCTGCTGGATTTGAACTGCCAAGCCTGCGGGCCGCAGTCCCACACTCAACCACTTACGCCACCGGGGCTCAGCCCTCAGTGGTCCGTTCTTTTCATTTCTGCTTGCCTCCCCTCTGGTCTTCTTTGGGCGGCAATGCTCCCTCTTGTAAAGGATTGGGGGAGACCATCTCAAAAGAGAATCAGAGTTTTGGGGGGTTGAAGTCGAGGTGCCCTGGGGCGTGGCCATGCGGCAGGTAAGGACACGCCAGCCTGAGTTCCAGCACAGGCCGAACTCGTTTTTGACCTTGCCACTGTCCTCACTGTGACCTTTCCTTCTTCCTGTTTCCACCTCTGGGTCAGGAAGGATGCTAATGTCCCTGCCAGCTGCAAAGATCCTAGGATGCTATATAGGGAAGAGGACAGTCACCAGCCTGCACCACACACACCTGTGACCGGATGGCACATCCATCATTTAATGAGCCCTCCCCCCATCCCGGACTTCTCTGATCCTGAGCCCAATCTTTGCACCTCCCCCTCCCAACCAACCACTCTCCCAGGCGACCTCTCTCAACCTCTCAACCTCTCTCAAGTCTCCACCTCTTTCTCCTGCCACTGCCGGCCCCCACCTCTGGGCTAGTGGGGCCCTTCCTGCCTGCAGTCTTGCCCACCCCCGTCCATGCCCGGGCCACAGAGATGGCTCGGAGTGATTTTTCTAAGACGTAAACCAGATCGCATCACTCCCTTGCACAGAACTCCCTGACACCGCGGCTGTTATTCTGGACCGACAGACAGGGCTGACACTGCTGAGAGAGGGCAGTCGTGCCACAGCGTGGCTCTACTAAAGGGGTGCTGGCTTGTACACTTTAAAATGATCACTTGCATGTTATAGAAAATGTCCCTTCATTTTTTGGCATCACTGCTCTCCGGTGGTGGGAATAGGAGGCCCAGCCCCACTGCTGGAATTGAACCTCTGTCCCAGTGGGCCGCAGTCCCACGTACAACCACTACGCCACCGGGGCTCAGCCCCTGTCCCTTTATTTTTAAAGAGCTTTTAAAAAAAGACAGCTTCGTGACACCGCCTCATACCTTTTAGGGTCCTGACTGTGAACTCTGGAGTCAGACCTTCTTGGCTCGTAACCCAGTTGTTCCACTTATTCGACCGCGACTGTAAGTAGGTTACTTAAGGGCTGGGTGCCTGCTTCCTCTGCGGTACAATACCCATGACAACTGTGCCTGCTTCAGAAGGTCGTTCTGAGGACCGAGGAGTCGATGCAGGCCAAATCCTCAGAGCAGGCAGTGCCCGGTCCATGAGTGAGCTTCAGAAAGTTCATGGAAAACTTCGGTGATCTTTTCATTCCATGTTCTCATTGTTTTCAAAGCCCCTTGGTCTAAGAACTCCACAGACGGTTGGCAGTACCATGGAGTCGGCTGCAGTCCGAGGCCACTCTGTGCTATAGAACCAAGGCCTGCCTCGTCCCGCTCCAGCCTCTGAGTTCAGGTGGCAGCCATGACGTCAGTCGGCCTCACGGAAGGGTTCCCTTTAATCCACTGTCCATCTCTGGTACCAAGCATGATGCCCTTTTCCAGGGATGGGTTGCTCCTGACGTGTCCAAAGTACTTGAGAGAGGGGCTGAGCCCCGGTGGTGTAAGTGGTTGAGTGCGGGACTGCGGCCCTCAGGCTGGATGGTTCAAGTCCAGCGGCGGCTCTCAGGAGCAGTACCGGGTAGCGTCCATGACTACCAGAGGGCAGTGATGCACACCACCCCCCCCCCCAAAAAAAAAGTACTTGAGAGAAAGCATCACCATCCTCACCTCTAAGGAGCCCTCTGGCTGTACTTCTCCAAGACCCATCTGCTTGTCCTTCTGACCGTCCATGGTACCTGCAATATTCTACCCCACACCCTACTGCGACTGCACTGACTCGTCCTCAGGCTTCCTTGTCCCGTGTCCAACTTCCACACGCAGGTGAGGCAACTGAAACCCTCACGGCTTGAGCCAGGCGGACCTGAGTTCTCCCGATGACTGCTTCAACACTCAGAAGAGGTCTTTTGCAGTTGATTTGCCCAATGCAATACAGTGTTTGCTTTCTTGACTGCTTTCGTGAGCGCCGATGATGGATCCGAAAAAGCTGCAATCTGCGACAACGCCCGTCTTTCCTCCATTGATAGCGATGGTACCTGTTGGTCCGGTGGTGGGGATTTGGTGTTTCACCACTGAGTCGTAAGGCAGACGGAAGGCTATGGCCCTTGATCTTCACCAGCAAGTGCTCCAAGTCCTCCTCACTTTTCCCACGTGCGGGTCATCGTCTGCCTATCACTTCTGGTCCGTGGGCCTTGCTGAGTCCATCTTCCCTGACCACTTGCCATGGGCTGGACAAGTGTGGTGAGAGGATATCGTCCTGACACACACTTCTTTTCTGATTTAAAGTCTGGCAGTCCTTCCTGTTTCTGTTTGATTCTCTCTCTCTCTCTCTCTCTCTCTCTCTCTCTCTCTCTCTCTCAGTCCGTGTATAGATTCTGCAGGCCGACGATGAAGGGCTCGGGAATGTTTAATCTTCTCAGGGTGATACCTCGTGTGTTGGAGTCTCCACAGTCAGACGCCTTTGCGTAGTCAATAAAACACAAGTAAACCTCCTCCTGGTGCTCTTTGCCGTCCACCAAGTCTGTCTGACAGCAGCAGATGGTCTTGTGCCATCTTTTCTTCTGGCTGCTGCTGTTACTATTATGCTTCCATGTCCTGGGCCTCCCCCACCTCTCCCTCTTCTTCACTTGTCTCAATGGCGCCGCTCAGCACCTCCCAGGAGGCTCCAGTGGTTCCCGTTTTTCTCTTGCCTCTGGGCTTGGGCACACAGCATTTCACTGTCAGAGACACTCTCCCCGCTCCTCAAATGTCTGGCTTCCCCAAACAACTTTGCTTCCGTGCTTTATGTTGCTATCATTCGCATACTCTACAAAGACGCCTATTGCAAGTATTTAAGCCAGAGGTTTGGGGTATATTCAAAGAGTTGTGCAACCGTCCCATAATCAATTGCAATCAATTTCGCCACCACCACCACCACCAAGAGCCCTGGTGGCGCAGTAGTTACCTCTGTGCTGCTAACTGTAAGGTTAGTATTTTAAAACCACCAGCCGCACCACGGGAAAAAGACGAGTTCCCCTACTCCTGTAAAGAGTGACAGTCTGGGAAACCCACAGGGCCAGGTCTCCCCTATCCCAGAGGGTCGCTGTGAGGCAAAATCGACATGATGGCAGTGACTTTGATTTGGACCACCATTCAAAGACCAGACCAAACCCTGTACTCATTTGCTGTCACTCCCCATTTTTCTCTACGTGTCCCAACCCTAAGGGTAAGTTAAGTTAGTTCCAACTCACAGTGAACTTCTTTTTTTATACAACAAAGACACAGTGCCCGGTCCTGTGCTCTCCTCACTGGTCTACTCCAGGTGATGTTTACACTTCTGTTTATATCCCGCGCTTTATGTTTTCTCTGACCATCAATTCTGGGGCAGGTGCTCCCACTGCATTCCGTAGTCTTGCCCTCTGGGATCTACAGCTGACTGTTCACTTATGTATACATAGATATATATCTACATTTGCCCTGCTAAAGTCTAAGCTCCATGAGGACAGGGTCATGGTTCTCAGATTCACCATGATTCTTCAGTGCTTAACAGACCTTCACTACATGTTAGATGAAGGATTAAAATCAATGGAGCTAACTGGCCAAAGTGTAGGCCCCATTAAAAATAGCTCTACTGAATATATGTATATATATATATATCAGTGATATCAGGATCTCTAGATTACACATACTAAAAGTAACAGCATGTCTGAAAAATTATGACATCCAAATTTGTATAACAACTCTCACTTAAACTCCCAGTGGAATGAGGCAAAATGAGTCTGACTCAGCTGCTCTAACCATGTGAGCTATAAAGGGAGAGAGAAACAGGCTGTGTAGGAAATGCAAGAAAGATCCACATTTTTTAATTCTTGCCGATTTTATATGACCTGACACTACCACGTTATTACGGAGTAAGATGAAGGCAAGCACTTCTCGTTTAAAAGAAGATACTAAAAAAAGGAAGGAAGGGAGTAAGGATGGAGAGAAAGATGGAGGAAGGACGAGATGATGAAGGCAAAGAACGGAGAGAGGGAGGGAGGGTTCTTTCCTTCTGGAACTCTCTGTAAAGCAACTTCTATTAAGCAAACTCTATTTTCCAGCAGATTAGCATTATAAAATTACAGCTGGGTTTCCCCAGACCATAATCTGCGCACTGAATGCTTGCTTCAAAACCCAATGACCATAATAAGAAAAGCAATTACTTCTTAATAAAACATAAAGACCATTTATCAATTTATCAACATATGCTGCAAAATAATTATACAAAGAAATAAAAGGCACCCCTCCACCCCCCCAACATACACACTGGAATCTATTTCCTATGTTGATGGGAAATAACCCTTCCTCAATCACGGCTCTGGCGCGCCCTCACCTTGATTCCGATCTCTTCAATGGCTCCCCAGTGCCTTCAGGATGAAGAGCAAACTCATAAGCCAGTCCTTAAAGAGCCTCTCCTTTTGGCTTTGACCCACTTGTCGAGCCTCATTTCCTTCAAATCACATTCCAATGAGCCCTGAGGTCAACAAGTTGCACTGCGTACCTCCGCTAGAGGAGCTGGGCTGCTCACTGCAAGGTCAGCAGTTTGAGACCACCAGCCGCTCTGTGGGAGAGAAACGAGGCTCCCTACTTCCAGAAAGAGTTAGAGTCTTGGAAGTGCACAGGAGCAGTTCTAGTCTGTCCTGCAGGGTCACTGGGAGTCAGAATTGACTCGATGGCAGTAGATTTGGTTGGGTTGGCCTCTGCTATGCCTCATTTTGGCCTCCCTCCCTCTCAACCTGTGGGTTGTGACCCCTTTGGGTCATGGGCCCAATTAATAAATAATAGTAGTAAAATTGCATTTATGAAGTAGCAATGAAAATAATTTTATGGTTCGGGGTGACCACAACGTGAAGAACTGTATGAAAGGGTGAGGCATTCAGAAGGTCGAGAACCACTGCTCCAGAATATTCTCTGCCCATCCTGAAACTCCCGGGTCAAACTCCTATCTTTTTTTCTCCCCCCAACACTAACAAACTCACTGCCATCAAAGCTGATTCTGAAATGCCACCTTCTCCATAAAGTCTTCCATGATTCCTTCCTCTAGAAGAGGGGTCCTCAAACTTTTTAAACAGGGGGCCAGTGCACTTTCCCTCAGACTGTTGGGGGACCAGACTATAGTTAAAAAAAAAAAAACAAGACACAAGTATGAACAAATTCACTGCATGCCCAGGAAGAGTTGGCTGCTAAGCAGGACAGGCAGTGGCGGCAAAAACACCCGGATAAATGTCCTCGGCGGGCCATATGTGGCCCGCGGGCCATAGTTTAAGGAACCCTGCTTAGAATGTGTGACCTCTGCAACCTCTAGAAGCCTCGGTGCACAGCGGTGGAAGCATCCGGCTGCTAACTGAGGGGTCAGTCCTTGGAACCTACCCGTCAGTCATTCCCCAAGAGAACGGTGTGGCAGGGCCTGCTTCTGTGAGGATTTCTAGCCTTGGAAACACAGGGGGCAGTTCTACTTTGTTCTGTAGGCCTACTTCAAGTCGGAATCAGTACCATGGTCATAGTTTCCGACAGCCTCCAGGCCTTTTCTACCAATGAGTCTCACGTCTTTACTCCTGGCTGGCTTGTGAGATCATTAGTTCTGAACGCATTTCCTACTTCCTAATCAACTTTGAACCCCAGCACGTTTCCTCTTCCCACCTCACCGAGGCCAGGCACATAGGGCTGCTGGTGGCTGCCTTTCAGTTGATGCCTCTGCAGGGTGCCCGGGTGTGCGGAGTAGAACTAGAAACATCAGAAAGCAAACAGGGCATTTTAATAGAAACTTGGAATATTTGCAGGTAGATAAAATCTTACAAGTACTTAGGTCTGCTCCCTAAATTTCAAGACTTTCTACATTTTTAAGGGCAATGACAGATGGCTGTTTCTGACTCCGTTGCACTGAGACTTTTAGCATTTATTTGTCCCATTCATTCATTCAACCAGTGTTCACTTCGCACCTGCTGTCATACATATCCGACAGGGCAAACCATAAGGCTGTGGACAAGGAGGGTGCAGACCTGTGCTCAGGCCTGGAGTCTGTCATGTTGATGTTTGCACCATCTGAAACAGAGACCGTCAACCTGGAAGTCCCCGGTCGCGGTCGAGCGTCCTGTAATCCCACAATTCAGAGAGCCAGCTGGCGATTCAACCCGCCAGTCTTCCACCCAGCTGGGATAGGATGAAAGACACTGTGCTCTAATTGCACAGAGCAAATGGGAGTGTGGAGAAGAGCCCAGCAGACACGCCAAAGAGGATGCCAGGAAGACCCAAAGCACCTTTACTTCAACAGGTTTTCCAGATGTGAAGTGCTCACCCACGGAGACGCCATGGAAACAGATTGTCAAAGATAGACTGGGACGGTCTCACGAATGGGGGCGGGGGTGGGGTGGGGAACAGGACACACAGGATGAAAAAGCACCAGCTCACCAGTCAAGTAGAGCAGAAGTGACTCTGTCAAAGCAAGGCGTCTGTCCCTTGCCCTGCCCTGTTCCATGCTGGCGCGTCCCCTCTCTCCCAGGACACCAGCACACCAGCTATTTTTAAAGATAAAAAGCCGCATTCCCCGGATTGCCACCACAAGAAGGCACATCTCAAATGATCGTCCCATGGCACGTTAATAAGCCCAAGTAAAACTGGCCATTATGCTGTCTGGCACAAGTGGAAGGTCCCCAGTAGAACACAGTTGAGAACCCAGAGGGAGAGTCTTCCAATGACAGGCAGCTGATCTCTGGCAAAGGGCTCAGGCACTGGGGAAGAGGGTCTCTGTACGCAAGTGGGCTGCTAACATCGGATCTTGGTTGGCAGAAGAAAAAAACAAGGTCTATAACGCACGCCATGTGCACAAACGAACTCAAGCGAGATCAAAGGCCTATATGTATAACCTAGAACTATACAGACATTAAGGAAAAACCAGGGGCAAACATAGGGGCCCCAATACATGGCATCAATATACTGCCAAACGTGGTGAAAAACAACACACAAATTGGGACTTTCTAAAAATTAGACACATGCATCGGAGTAAAAACAGAGCACACAGACTGGGAAACAAATTTGGCAATGACATACTGGACAAGGGACTAACCCCTGAAATTCACATAAAGCTTCAACACTTCAGCAAGAAAAGGACAAATAATCCAATTAAAAATGGGCAGAGGACAGGAACAGACACTTCACCAAGGAAGACGTTCAGACGGTCAACAAATGCATCAAGAAGTGTGCATGATCATTAGCTTACTTGAGGGGTGCAAATCAAAGCTAACATGAGACACTATTTTGCCCCAGCACTAATGGCAGAGTAGTACACACATACACACACCACCACCACCCGACAAGAACCAATGCTGGGGAGGTGTGGGAAAGACTGGAACCCTCAGACACGGCTGATGGGACTCCACAGTGGTGCAGCCACGATGGAAAGAGGTACGTATGGCACTTTCTCAAAACGCCGGGGACAGAGATACCCTCAGATGCAGCCACCCCTCCACCTGGTGTCTGTCCAACAGATATAAACATAACGTTCATCAACACACTATTCACAACAGCAACAAACAAACAACCCCCAAACACAACAATGATGGAAACCGCCTACATGCCCCTTGGGGGACAAATGGAAAAATAAACGTTGGTGCACATACAATGTGAACTTAAAAGAGGAGGAATGAATCTTCGAGGCCACCTGGCAACACGGACGGACCTGGAGAACAGTCTGCTGAGTGAACGAGGCCATCACGGAAGGGCGGATGCTGTGTGAGGGTCACTGTGTCACGGAAGGGCGGATGCTGTGTGAAAGTCACTGTGATCCACAGTCACCGTTCACAGAAACATTCTGTGATGGCTGTCAGGGGTAGGACAGGAAAGGCGGGCAGGAGGGTAAGCAGGTGCTCAATTGGGTGTAGACAAGGTGGTACCCAGAGAGAGGGAGGTTAGGAGAAGATGATGGAGGCTGGGGCAGACCCAGGGAGGGTTTGGGAGTTCGGGGAGGTGGGGGCAGTGCTAAAAACAAAACAAGAACCTGATCTGGCCCTCCTGACTGCTGCGCCTGAGACGCTGCACATCTCAACCAGGGATGTTTTCTGCCCTTATCGCACGACAGTCCCAGACGTGCTCCAGTCATGTGCACCCTCCAGGCCCCAGCCAGCCGGTCCAGCCCAGGGAGGAAGGCCTGGAGATCCCTGATGGGTTCCAGAGCAGAGGCCCCCGAGGTCTCGGTGCTGCCTCCTGACGGTGGCCAAGCTTCTCCCTAGCCACAGAAACACCTAGTCTCCCAGTGGAGCCCTCCTGCCATTTTTGGTTAAAGTTCACAAGGGCATTAGCTCGCTAAGCCTCAGGGCATCCTGGGAGATCGGTCACCACCAGCACATTATCCCCTTAACAGATGGGGAAATGACGCCACAGGAAGATTAAATAACCTGCCCAGCCTCACCCGGCCTGCCCCAGGTGAAGCGCCAGATGCTCTCAGCTCTTGTGCCAGTGCTGGAATGGAAACTGCTCTGGAAAAAAAAGCCCTTTGCAGCTCTAGACTCCAATGCCGGGGTAGGTGGAGGGCTGCGGGGGGTGGGGTGGGGGTGGGCAGGGACCGAGGCTGGCAACGATTGGCAAGACATCCGCACAAAGATAGCCTTCTTCCAGATGCTCCATCTGATTTCTTTTCCTGTGTCAGCCCAGAATGCCATGCAGAAAGAATAGTTTTCCATGCACCTGTCTTACAGGAAAGACGGTGCACGGGTGCTGCCGGCAGCCAGGGTCCATGAATAAGATCCACCCAGGGTGGAGCTGAGTGGGTCCTACAGATGACCTCGTCCTCTGCACCCCAGACCTCTGGCCTGAAGTCGTTCCTGTCTCTTCCTCTCTACAGGTGTCTGTACCTTTCCAGACACAAAGATGAACTGGACCACCCCTAAGGTTAGATCAACTCCAAACTCACTACCGTTGCCTCAATGGCAACATCTCTCACCGGGTTAAAGCTGCCTCTGTGGATTTCTGAGACTGCAGACCTTTGTTGGAACAGGAAGCCTTGCCATCTCGCTCTCTGCAGTTAAGAGGCTTGGAATGCTACCCAGGAGTGGGCACACAAAAGGAAAACTCGTAAGGGACAAAACAAAAGGAAAACTCGTAAGGGACAAAACAAAGGGGGCGGTCGAAAGGCAGTGTCTGGAAGTGGGGAGCAGGGCCGAATGTTGGTAGTGAGGGGAGCTCTCAGGGGAGGCTTGACAGAAATGGTGGCTGGGCCAAGAGCTTTGGGGCAGGGAGACCTACAGAGGGGGTAAAGGGCACTGCCTGCCATGGTGAGGACAAAGCCTGCGAAGTGTCCAGATGGGAGATGGCACGGGACCACCGTGAATAAAGGGCATGGAGAACATCAGGGATTCAAATCAGGGCTGAGGGACGCAGCATGGGAATGGTAGGTATAGGTCACATTCCTAAAGGCCTTACGTGTGAAATGGAGGAGGTGAACTTTTACTCCCAGTAGGCCCTTGATAAATGTTGGTGGGGCAAAAACACAAGAAGGCAATTAGATGCGCGGGACATGCGGGACAACTGAAAAAGGAAGGAGCCAGCAAAACATGGCCCTCTGATAGCTAGCCGGGACAGTTCCTGTGGTTACTTTGCTATCCCAAGTATCTGCCACGTTCTGCCCCAAATGAAGACCATCGTCCTTACCACCAGCTGCTCCTGCAGGCACCCGGTGAGAACTAATGATGAGGTAATGTCTGTGAGTGGCTCGAAGCTCTTTGCTGAAGTGTGGCAAAAGACATCACTTCAATTAATATTTAAAGAGATTCTACCCAGCTCTAATCTCTTTTTCTGCAGACTAATGTTACGTCGTCCTCAGGATAGGGTGAGGCGGATTAGCCCCTAAATAACCAACGCCAAACACCCAACACAGGCGCACTCCCTCTCCCAAGGCCCTTAGGTGTGACTGACGGGCTCACCATCACATTTAACCAAAGTGGCCGCCAGGCCACGGGGAAAACAGGCATCAGGTAGGAGGATAAAACAGCTCCTTTCAGGCACGCCATTTTTAAACACGAGCCCAGGTCCGGGGAAAACTTCAAGGGGAATCGTTTTCACAAAACCCGCATCATAAGCCAGTTAACATTTTTAGGGCTGATGCAGGTCCCCGAGAAAGGAAGAACTAAGAATAGCTCCTGGGCTCAATTTCAAATGGAGTGGGAAAAAAATAATTTCAAAAGTTCAAGGGGAGAAAAAAATCAATCCATTTCCTTCCCCCAAAGCTTTCACTTCTATAAATAGCCTCAACGCAAATGGACCCAAGACCACGCTTGCTTCTGAAAACCCTACCTGGCTGAAATTGGCAAGATAAATTACGTGCTGTCTTACTTTCGGCCCAATGAAGCGCACACAGTACTCTCCCCAAACTCTTCTTTTCCTCTGAAATAACGCTCTCCTCCCCCGTCTCTCGTTTCATTACCAAAGTAATATGTGTGTCTGGGAGAAATGTCCTTCTTTGGAAAGGGGAAAATAAAAAGCATCCTCTATACTCCACAAATGGCGAGTTACGTATATCCTTCTAACGTGTGTGTGTGTGGTGTGTGTAGAAGTATATAATCGTGATCTATTAGTTTATAACCTGATTGTCTTCTTCGGGTGATAGGCGGTAAACATGGTCAGTTATTCCACACTATTACTTTTGTTCAGGCCGACACCCTGTGGGAGTGTCACTGGGTAGTGTGAATCCCCTCTTGCAGGGCAGGGGCGGGGCATTTCAGTCCTGCCTCGGTGCAGTGCTTAAGCCTAACTGCAAGGTCGGCGGTTCGACAGCGGCCCCTTGGGAGGAAGACGGGTCTTTCCACTCCCACCAAGAACTACAGCCGTGGAAACTCACAGGGGCAGTTCCATCCTGTCCTGCAGGGTCAGTCTGAGTCGGCGTGGACTCCGTGGCAGCGAATGCAGTTCGGGATGAGGGGTGGATTTATTACAGAAAAGTGTTGAGACAAACATCTCTAGTTACTCTCTTAGGAGAAATTCCTAGAAGCAGCCTTGCTGGAGGAAAGACCTGGCCAAGTTTTGAAGGTTTTCTGCACAGCTAAATGGTCCTCTTGAAAGTTTACCCCAATCCCACTTTCTGAGTCAATGGGAGAGCTCCTTCCTTTTATCACCTCAAACGCAGATGTCTAAGGAGGTACCAGTGCATTTAATTGGAGTTTTAGATGTGTTGGGTGGTTGGTTTTTACTAAGCCTGAGGTAGATCCTCACCCCCACCCCAAATGTTTAGTATCGACTAGTATTTTTTTTCAGACATTTCCCCTCCCCACCCCCCATCCCCAAGGTGGCTTCTATTCATCAGAAAGCCTTATCCCCTCTTCAAAGATAGCCCCCTGCAACAAGTGTACAAATGTGCTTGACATAATGGATGGATGGGTGGATGGTGATAAGAGTTGTATGAGCCCCTGATAAAATGATTTTTTAAAAAAAAGATAGAGACCTCCCCACCTCCCCACCCCCCAGCCCCTGGGACATGGCCTTGGGCACCTGCTCCCTACCTGCCACTCCTCTCCCAGCCCCCAGTATTCCAGGAGAAGAGTCCCAAATCCCATCCATGCACTCATTGATTTATGCAAGTAGTATTTCTTGGCGGCAGTGGGGGGCGGGAATGGGGGGGTCTGCCGGGAGGGTACACAAAGCACTATGGGAACCAGGAGAGATGGTTCCTGAGCTGGAAACAGCAGGGGGCCACAAGCTTGAAGGGCAGCGAGCGGTTGGATAACTCCAACTCAAAAGGAGGGACAGCAGGCGCAAGGGGTCAGAGGAAGGCTGGACCAGAGTGTTGAAGGAAAGGTTTCGGTCTAGGGCATGACAGTGAAGGCTGAGGATGGGGCTGAGAAAGAGGCTCCTGACGAACCTACCTGCCAAACAGGACCCTACTCTGCCCTCTCGCCGCCCCCCCCTTCCCCCCCACCCCAGGTTGCACTCCCTGGCCTGCTCCACTGCAGACCCCCAGCCATTTCTCCAGCCCTGCTGCTGCGGCTGGAATCCCGGCAGTCCCACCAATCTGCTCGACCCTCCCCGGTGATGCCGGGGGGGGGGGGGGGGCGGGGGGCTCCATTCTCTGACTCCGGGAGTCGGTCCTATCAGTCTAGCTGAACAAAGAAACTTCTAGCTAGCGATGCGTCCTCTCGTATACCTGGTCTCTCAACACGGGCCTGAACTTCTAAGGGGCGATCAAGAAAAGCGTATCATGAAGTAGGGCCGGATGCACGCGAGTGAGCGGACATGCCTGGCTCAGTTGTGTGTGCCTGTCACGCAGGCGGCTCGGAAAACGGAACCGGTCTTTGAAAATCGGCTTGTGAGGACACTCAGGCAAAGAGGGATGCGTTCTCAGGAAGCACGTCATTCTGTGCCGTTCTCCCGCTTCTCTCCCGCCGACACACATGGCACTTGCTAAACTGAGTGAGTGGCAGATCCCAAGAGCGTGGGGCATAAAGGCATATGCTGGGGGGTTTGGGGTTTTCTTTCTTTCTTTGGAGGAACAGCGGGAGCAGTGGAGGAGAGATGAGAAGGTTTCCAGCACATACACCTCTGTTGATAACTCCAACTCAAAAACAAACATCCCGACCCACCCTCCAGGTCTCAATCTCTATCATGCCTGCTTCCAAAAGGCAGCAGGCACTTCTAGATCATCCTTCTCTGAGAGCAAAGGACCCTCCGCTAGTAGCTGCTCTCTCCCTGTTTGGTCCAGTTTCCCTCGGCCCTGCACTTTAAACCCCCTAGCCCCCTACAGTAACACACCTCACATCGATTGGCTGGTTTGTCCCTATACTGGGCGGAGACCTCTGGTGTGCCCTGGGCCCTGGCTATCACCTTCCACCTGAAGGTGCTTCAGTGGGTGTCAGTGTGCCCTCAGGGCTGTGAAAAGCACCTGGTCCACAGAGAGAAAGGGGATGTGCAGGGCATGGCAGCAACCGCCTCAAACTCAAACAAAGCATTCCTGGCATCACCGAGTAAGGAGAGGGGGCAAAGGGCAGAGCAGGCTGGGGGTGGAACGACCCTTTCACAGGGGTCGCCCGATTCATCACAGGGGCAACATGACAGTGATGAAGGAGCAATGAAAATAATGCTATGGCTGGGGAGTCACCGCCACATGAGGAGCTGTCTGAAGGGGCCGCGGCACCAGGAAGGTGGAGCACCCCTGGGCCGGAGCCTCTGGAACAAGTCTAACACCCTTCTCCATCAGAACCCTTCCGATACCGGTGATGGAACGTGAAGAGGCTGACTGAACATTCACCGCATGCGGGGAGCAGACAGACCGGGCCTTGCGAGTTCCTTGTCTGTGGGTTTAATACCCACACAGATCCCCCCAGCGGCTCTGGAGTCCATTCTGTCTTGCAGAGACTTTGCAGGACTGCTCTCTAGGATCTCTTTACAGGGAGGGAGACCTCCGCTTCCTCCGAGGAGCTGATGGTGGAGTTGACCCGCTAACCTCTTGATTAGCTGTCTAACGTGTAACCCTCCACACCACCGGGCCTCCTCGTGTGAAATAAGCAAGTAAACAATGTGCGGCTGGGTAAGCCCGCATCGGAATGCGTCACACAGCGCCGACACTTGCAGCTGCACCCCACTGTCTCTCTCACCTGACCCCCCATGGCTACCGCATCCCAAAAAGAGCCAGATGGAGCAGGTCAGGGAGTTCCCAGGGAGGCTTGGCCATGTCTGGGGGCAGAAGCCTGGACGATAGGTCTCCTGTCTGCCCACTCTCTGAAAGTGGAGAGAGTGGACACTGGCCCTTGGAATCCAGGCTGGCATGTGGCTGTCTGGGCGGGCAACGCTAGGCCCAGCCATAAGATGCAGAGATGGAGAGCACAACACAACAAGGTCTCTGCCTGGGAGAGGTTCTTAGGCTACAAGGAGCCTGCAATCTGACAGCATTATCTCAAGGAGGAATGAGAAGCAGGGACGGAGGCTCAGCCTGGGAAAGACTTTGCCGGGCATTTTGATGGGAGACGATCTATTGCAAAGTGGCGATCTCAAAATAAGCCTTGCCCCAAAGGAAAAGTAGTCGTCCTTTCAACCCAGCAAGTCAAATGAGAGCTGGAGGGCTCGGAAGGGAACCCGCTTTATCTCTCTGGCTCTAAACAGTGGGATGATCCTAAAGGCCTCGCTCAAGCCTGCAGCTCCCCCAGCTTGGCAAGGGTTGGATCACCAGGAGAGAAGCAAGCAGGGCCCTTGATTGTGGACACATAGCGTAAGGCCCCTTTTGATGCAGCATTCTGTCTACTACCCCTTTCCCTCTGCATCTACCTTTTGAGACTCAATTCAAATCAGAACCCACTCAGAGAGTGCTCTGGATCCCCTCACCCCAACCCCTAAGCCTGCTGGTCTCCCCGGGTTCTCTAAGGGCAGAGACTGTGTGATTCCGCTCTCCATTCCCTGCCAGGCCTTCCTTGACAAAGCGCAGTGAAAGGGGGCACTGGGGATCCAGGTGGATGCTCTGGGAAGAGGTGGGGCAGTGAGCCTGATGGCAGAATGCCCCCGGGCCAGATCCTTCCGTACCACCCTCCTCAGCAGCTCGAGCGGCTTCAGCAGCCTCCACTCTCCGAGCCGGCTCACCGGAAGGCTTTTGGCATGTTCAGTGTAAACAGAGTGGCTTACCCGCATTCTGGAGAGAGACACATCTCAGGGCAAGCTGCCGTTGGAGAGCCCACCACCAAGAGTGAAGTGGAGATGCCACAAAAAGGGCCACGCGTGGAGCTTCGGAGGCAGACTGGGCTCGAGCAGGTGGCTGAGGGGCATGCAGGCCCCAGACGATGCATCTCAGAGGTACACTCGAGCACCTCTGATTTGTTTCAAAAAAGAAGTGGCTCAGTGACTGAAGAGATCCATGATGCCCTTCAAGTTCAATGAGCTGACCTGAGGCGGCATGAAGGGGGACATGCGAGGATGTGTGTGATCTTTCCTCCGCGTGCCCCTTCTCTATGCAGAATGCATGAAGTCTAAGGGACTGGATGTGAAGATTTTCATCGTGATGGCTTCTCCTTCCTGTTGATGGAAACTCCACTGATTAGCCAGAGCATGCTTCAATGAAAACTCGGATCTAAAACCAGGAAGCCTGGGACTCTACCAAGCCTCTTGACCTCTGATGGCCCCCCACCAGCCTCTGTGGAACAGGGTTGAATGGGAGGCTCTGGAACCAAGCACTTCCCCCCCACCCCCAACCCCATCCCACCCCAGCAGTAGCCACGATGTTGAAGGAAGGACAGAAGAAGACAGAACTCAGGCAGTGAGAATATCAGAGGTCACTGACTGGAGAGCTGGGTTCAGATACAATCTTAGTCACAAGAAAAATTAGAGTAAAAAACATCTGCAGTGAGTCCCCAAGAGACATGCCCATCTTTCTGACACCAAAGCCCAGGCCATTCCCTGGTGGCCCAGTGCAGAATCCAGAAGAGAGAGTGACACAGCGATGGTAGGATGGAGGGCTTGTGGGAAACCTAAATGGACCTCAGACTGTGTGACTACAGGAAGATTCTGCAGTGTGGTGGCCAGGGTCTTGCCCCACTCTGGGCTGGTCAGAGTCCCCCTGGCTCTGCCCTTTCCAAGTGACTGGGCTAACTGGGGCATTTCACTTGACAAAGCAAAGATTCAGGGGACCTGATCCCTGCCTCTGAATGCCCCGATGAACAAATGGCTGTCAAGAAGAAGAAATATATTTTTGTGTGGGTTTCAAAGGACAGAAACAAGGTTGTGGGGCAGCTATTGCCCGGAGGAAGTTTCTGGCTCAGCCTCCTGAAGAATTCCCTAATAATCAGAGTCAACTGACGGTGGCCTAGGAGTGCTTCAGGAATTGGCAGGTCCGAGCAGAGGGAGGCTGGGAGTTGGAGGGGAGTTCCTAACCCCAGACAAAAGCAGCCCTTGGTCACCACCCAAGGCTTTGGAGTCTATGACTGTCGGCTAATTGTGCCTGCACCGGATATGGGGACGTAGGTTTTCAGCATGGAGACAGAGCACATGCGCACAAGGGAGCTCATGACACAGTTTCTTTCAAGAACCAAATAGAAACTACTCAGGAATGAGCTGCAGGAAAGAAATCATCAATTCTTCCTGCCCCTACAAACAAAATGCTTCTCCCTCAGCTGCTCCCACCCAGCTCAGGGAAGGAGAAAGGGGCTAAGTCTTTGACTCGATAGACAAGGCCCTCTCAGCAGTACCTGCACCAGGACCAGAGGGTGCTGGTGAGCTCGGGTTTGGCATTCATTTCCAGGGAAATCAGCTACCCACTGCATTATTTTCATAAATACTCACGGCTCCCCCAAACTTGATGCTTCAAGTCGTCTTCTTTTGCTCCCTTCTAAATCCAACATGTGAAATAAAGCAAACATAAAAAGCTGCTGCAACCGACATGCAGAAATCGGAGAAGGTTTGATTGAGGGTGAGGGGCTGAGAGTTGCTGGTTTTAAGACGCTCTGGCCTGCACCCTACCTTCTGGGCACTCGACTGACTGGAAGCCTAGCATTTCTCTTCTGCTCGCGCATCTGTCTTAAGTCAAAATCTCAGAGAACCAAGCCTGATTGCATCCGGATGGATTCCTCTGAAGCTCTTTCCGTTCAGGATTTTGAAAATGTGCCATGTCACCCTTTTACTGAAACGCCCGGAGGTCTCAGATCCTCTCGAGAGAGAGGTCAACAGCCCCTCCATTCATGCGAGGAGATTTATGGCTGGATCTTTTCTAGCTCTAATTAGTGGGGGGGAGTGGGTATCCGCTCCACCCACCTCTGCCCCTCAGCCCTGAGAAGAACCAGCATTGAAAGCACACATCACTTAGTAGTGAGTCTGTAAAATGATGGGAAACATAAGTCACTTCCAACCACGGCACGAGGGTCTCCTAGACCTCAGGTGGCCCCTGCAAACACTGTGCCACTGCAGGGAAGATGATGGCTACTGTCCTTAGAACAATCTGCTGGCGTCAAATCGGGCTTCCCACTGTCCTTCAGGAGAAATGGTTAATAAAATTTTTTTAAAAACAACTTTTTTGGGGGTAAATTCTCTGCTTAGTTGGACAGCACAGATACTGAAACTGGAACAACACACAGAAGATTACCACGACCCCTGCACAAAAATGATATGCAAATTCACGACCTGGTCCACATTTTGGATCATGCGATGGCGGCACAACATGGACACAATGAATGCTACCCAGCCGCACGTGTGGGAAGTATTGCAAAGGCACATGCTTGGTTCTCTCGCTAGGGGCTACAGCACAAATGATAAAACGCTAAAACATTCCTATTTGCAGAGAGCTACAGAAGGTAATCTGTAGTTGCCAGAAGAGATTGAAGCCTGTGCCGCTCCTGTTGTCATGAGCGGGAGCTGAAGTTCAGCACCGCTCTGGAAGCAGAGTAGAAGACCCACGATCACTGCTGGGCACGTAGAGCAATTTTGTTTGTCAGCTTTCCCGAACAAATTCTTTAGCGGGGTCCAGAATCCTTTCAGAATGCAAATAATCATTTTCCAATTCATCGAACTCAAAGATCTGAATGTCCCCGGCTCGAAATAGGCCATCTTGAAAGGCAAAACTCAGACGCAGTTTTGAGGTGGCAACCTTCTTCCACTAACCAAGGACCCACGTTTCAGGCTGCAGGCTGCAGGGAGAGCTCTGCCAAGGAGTGCTGCGAAGCCTGGGTGTCATCGGCGTGGCTCTCCTGCCTCAGCTCACATCATGGCAGGCTGGTGTCCTGGCACCCCCAAAGAAACCAAACCAAACTCCCTGTCGCAGGGCCAATGTCCACTCATAGTACCCTTCAGGACAAGGTCATACTATCCCTGTGGGTCTCCCCGACGGCTCCCCCTTTAAGGGAGTAGGAAGGCTCATCGTTCCCTTGTGAAGCTGCTGCTGGGTTTGAACTGTTGACCTTGGGGTTAGCAGCCCCATGCGTAACCCACCACCCCACTGGGGCCCCAGCCTCCACATGGACCTGGTATCGAGAGGAGGTTCTTTGAGAAGGGGTTCAGCAGAGGCACGAGGGATATTGTCCCAGTTCTACCAGGTGCTTTGTGTGGGTCACTGCCTCATGCACAAGGGACTGGCCACAAAAATCCCTCAGGACAGACGGTCAGAGCGTCCCCTCAGGAATAAGGAATTTAAGACACAGGTCAGAGGAGGGTGAAAACCTTGGGAGGAGGCAGGGTTTATGCTGGGCCTTCAGACCTGGGCAAGACCATCAAGACAGAGGCTTGAGCTTCTTCAAAGGAGGAGCACATGCCTGGTGGTCTGGAGGCCCAGGGGCTCATGATCCCGGGGCACATGGAGGGTTACCCGTGAGGGGCAGGGAGAGGGAGGAGGGGACAGGGGGAGGCATGGAGACTGGACTGTCTCTGGAGAGCATGATCCCGTCACTGGGATGGGGGAAGTTTTCTGAGAAAGGAGCATGACAGTTTCAGGGTTGAGGTGGGGAGAGCACCAGGCTGACACTCGAAGGGAGACTAGAAAGGTGGGAGAAGGCGAGGGAAGGGCAATGACAGAGTCGGAGTCGGCGTGGAGCTTCCGGGACGGAGAGGAGCTGGGGGATGATGGGCGGTTGGGCAGGACCAGGGGCACCAGAGGCTCATTGCCTCTATCACTGTGTCTGTCAAATCTGCGCGTCCCCCCCCACACACACACACGCACCTGGATCCTGCCTGCCCCTGCTGATTAACGCGGCGGCCTCCCACCACCTAGCCCCGGGCATCTGTGGCTGCTTTTGAGGCTTCTGTCTGATCTGAGCCCCCTCAAGATTACAGAAAGCTCCCCCAGGCCTTTGAAGCAGCTAGAGCGTACCTAGGCCACCTTGCGACAGGGCCCCCACTGTCCTTGTAAAAGCCTGGGGAGGTCCCAACCCAACGCACACGGGAACACTAGCAGCTCCACGCCTCTACCCCGACAGCGCCTGACAACGTGGACCGCGACGGTCCGGGGACACCCTAATGAAAGAAGCCAGCTTTTATCAGACTTGCCATACTGCAAATACTCCTCTGGGCACTCGCACACACGATTTCCTTCCGTTCTTTGTATTTCAACTGGTGACCCTTCCCCTTTTACAGAATGAGGGATGAGGATGTCTGTGTAGTCACTGGCCCAATATCCCCAAGCCAGCGAGGATGCCGGTTCAGAAGCGCCTGTCTCCTGAGCCCCTTTTTGCTCTGCTCTCCTCTGTGCTGTCCGACCTCCTCTTGGGATTCCACCTGGATTTCACGCTTCCCCATCTATGTACGGCCTTTGCTCATGCCTGTTCCCTGACCTAAGAGCGGCTCTGCCACTTCTCTCTACCTGTTGAGTTCCTCTACCCTCTGTGGCAAGAGCTCTCCAACCTCCCCACCTTCCACCGTCTCTTCCACAGACCGCCAGTCATCAATCCCAGCATGCCTTGTGGCATAATCCTCTTTCTTTCTCACTAGAGCCCGAGGTCCCAGAGGGTGGGTTTTCGTTTTGTTTGTCATGTTTGCTGCCTCCTGAACGAGTGGTGAGAAAGTGCTTGCTTGTTGAGCGAATGGAAAATGAAGAGGGGAGAGAGACGGCTGGCATTCGAATGCATCTGGGGGGGAAAGCCGGTTCTGGGTGAAGTAGCTTTGAGGGCACAGTGTGTCATTCGGGAAAGATAAACCTCTGTACCCTAACTGCCGGTCTCCCACTCCGTCACAAAGCTCAGCCTCGCTCCCCAGTCCTCTGACTTTAGACTGCTGGAAACTTACAACCAGGATGTCTAGGAAGGAAATTAAAATCATAGAATCACTTCCACGTGAATCCTTTCAGCATAATGCATTTCTTTCACACACACTGGGGAGATGCTAATTGGAGTTCAAGTGGCGATGAGCGAGGGGGCAACACATCAAAGTTCATCCTCTTGAATGTCACAGTTCAGCGCTCAAGGGATGGCTGGGCTGTCCCTAAAGCAGGATTTGTCTGCCCAAGGACAATATGGACTTGACCCAGGATAGGGCCTCTTCCAGTCTACCGAAGCTACATGCCCACCAGAGGAGGTCTGTTGGGGAGTGATTTCAAATCACCTTCGTTGGAAAACACCCGGGGGGGGGGGGGGTTCAGACTAGAAACAAATAAATGCTGGTCTCTACAGCAGGACCTCGGATGTCTTTTTTCTGCAAACAACCATTCTGAGGTTTTTACAAAAATAACCGTCTCCCAAAACAGACAGTCTTCCTGATCTATGAGCCACTTTGAAAACAAATCATTATGCCTTTGAATATTTTATGATCCAAAGCACTGGAGGAGGGAGGCCAGGCCAGTCCTCACCTATCTTTGCCCTGTCTATTTTGGGATGCCCAGAGCAAACTGCAGGGTCGCCTTTACTTTCTAAAGGCCCCTGTGCTAGTAGTGCTGGGTGGGCTGTTGGGGAAATACTGCCTCCACCCCACACTGACCCCAATTGCTGAGACCCGGAGGGCCAACTTTATACAGCGCTTTCGAGGGACGACCACCCAGCGTGCACAGTCTGCCCGCCCCTGAAACCTGTGGGGGGACTTGCCCAAGGTCACACAGTCATCTGAGGTCAAAGACGCACCATCAGCCAGGTCCCCGACCCCCGGCCAGGGGAGCACAGCCTCCTCTCAGGCTTGGCCTCAAACCTTCCTGAAGCTCCACTGAAGTGGCCGCAGCAGCAATGGGGCCCTCCAACGGGCTCTCTGGTTCCCACATCCCCTATCCACCTCCTGAGTCCCACGGTTGCCACTCTGGGGGCAGAAGCAGGGGGCTCAACTCACAAAAGTGCAGTACAGGCATGGCACTTCATGCGGCGGTCGTCCCTGGCGAGCCCCTTAGTCCAGTGAGGGCCGTTGAGGCCAGGCCGGGAGGGCTGGGTGGAGGTAACTGGGAGAGTTCGCGCCGTCCCCCGCCGCGCCTGAACCCGCGTCTCCCGCCTTCCAGTTTGCCGCTCTTTCCACGACACCACGCAGCTTTCCCCAACTTGGGCAGCAAATCGGGGCGGTGGCAGAGTCGTCCGTGGCAGGCCCTGCCTAGGGTGCTCAGCGGACCCGCGGAGGCCCCTTCCGAGCCGGGCGGGGGCCGCGGGGGGGAGGCTAGGACCTCAGGCAGGCGCGGGTTCCTCCGGGCCCGGGCGGCCGGCGGAGCGCACCGCGGAGCGCACGGCGGAGGGCGGCGCGGAGGAAGCGGCGCGGCGGCCGTCCGCAGCTCCCGGAGGCGCAGGCGGGGCGCAGGGAGCGGCGGTGCCCCCAACTTCGCGGCGCGCGGACCTCGCCCTTACCTGCAGAGGAGGCGCCGCCCGCGCGGACCCGGAGCCGGCGGGCTGACGCTCTGGGCTCGGGCGGCCCCGCCCGCTGCCGGCACGGACGCGGGCCAGCTCGGGCGGCCGCGCGGCTCGGGCTCGGCTCGGGCTCCGCCTCCCGCGCCGCGGCTGCAGCCCAGGGGTGCGCGCGGGGGGCGGGGGCTCCGGGCCGGGCCGCGCCCGCGCCGTCTGGCCGCGGCAGGTGCTGAGGCTGCAGCTGCGGGGCCGCCAGCTGCCGGCGGCGCCGCGACCCCCGCCCCGGGGGAGGAGCCCCGCGCGCCGCCTCCGCGGGCCCCGGAGGTCCCAGCCGGCCGCAGTGGGCGGTCCTGCCTCCTCCTGGCCTTCCCCAGGCTCCCGGCCCCGGGCACGCAAGCGTCCGCCGCGCACCCACGGGGAGACTGAGGCCGGGAGAGGGGAAGGGCTCCCCAAGGTCACCCGCAGTCGTGGCGGCGGGCCCCGCGACCCAGAATCCAGAAGCGTCCCAAGGTCCTCACGATCCTTTCCCAGACCTCCGGACCCTACTCGAGAGTCGCCCCCGCCCCCCAGGACTCACCCCCACCTCCCACAGGCCATCAAGATGGGGGAAATGGATAAGGTGGACCCTGTCCCTCCCTCTGCTAAATCCAGGCACTCCCGCCATCTCCCCCCTCCTCTGTGACCACTCCTGGCAGGTCTTCTTGGAAGCCCCTCAAGCTCCCAGCCCCCACCTGCAGGAGGACTGGGGTGCTGCGCCCAGCTCTCCCTTAACTGGGCTGCTGCCCACTCCGCTGGCCCTGGTCTCCTACCTCACCACCTTGGAGACCCAAATGCACAATTCTGGCCAAGAACCCTTTCCCAGGACGAGCACTTCATTCAACACCCACTAGATCCATGTCCTGTGTCAGACACTGAGGATATAACCCCTGTCCTCCTGGGATTTACAGCTCGCTGCACTATTAAGGCAGGGCAATCCCAGTAACCAGCGTGAGATTCCAGTGAACAGGGAGCCTAGCAGGGGCCCTGGGGTGACTGGGTGAGAGAAGAAGGTGTCCTGGAAAGAAAGATCTTAGTCTAAACAGAAGCCTGCAAAGGAGGATGGGGAGTCTTCCAACAGAGTCTACCAGAGTAAAGGCCCCAGGCAGAGCACCCAGTGAGGGGAGGGCGGCTGAGGAACCCAGAAGCAGGG
>PVJH01014062.1:0-58109 GCA_004026705.1 Nesogale talazaci
TCTGGAATATGGAAGGCCATGAGGGAGAAATAATTTTTTAAAAATCTCATTAGAACAATCTATCCGGGCTAAGCTCCAGTGGCGTACTGGTTGTGTGCGGGACTGCAGCCCACAGGGTTAGTGGTTCAAATCCAGCAGCAGCTCTCCAGGAGCAAGGCTGGGCCTTCTAGTCCGACCAGGGGGCAGTGAGGCCCACAAACAAAAAGCGACAAAAACAACAACCAAAGAAGATTCTATCCTTAGATTGAGTTGAACTGAGACGAGACTGTAACACATTCATTTTCTAGCTGTATCTGCCAAACTGCTTGTGGATTCCCCCTGTGAGAAAGGTGGAATTCAACAGCAATGTCAGAGAAACACAACCCTTCCCCTCTATTTTTTCCTTTTTGGTTTTTGAACCTAAGTTACAAGATGGCAGTGAATAATGAGTTTTCAAGCCTTATCTCAAGGATTACTGTTAAAGTCACAAAACATTTCATTTTTAAAGTTACAGGTTTGTTCTTATGTTCCAAATCAACTTCTCTGAAAATCCACTCATTTTTGAGATTTCGCAAGGTTTACCCTTCAGATGAACACAGAATCCTAGAATCTTGACTAATGACTTTAAAAAGATGGGTTTCACATGGAAGAAGTACGCCAGTATCAGTGACCAAAGGATTGTAAATCATACCCAAAGCAGAAGGAAGAGTTATCAGGGTCTAAGACTGTAGATCAAAAGGATACACCCGACTTGAACGGTTAAAACTGTCACTTGATTTGCACTCCCCTCACCCCCGATGCACCTGATATTGTTTTCAATATTTTCTGTAGTATTTGTCTGCTCGTATTGGGTTTGCTGCAGATGTCATAGTTTCCCAGAAGGTGAAATCCGAGGTTGATGAACCCTTCGGGGCAGCGTGCAGCTGTGGGTTTCAGAGGGCAGGGTGCACTAACGGTGGTGGGTGTGAAAGGGAGCTAGCTGACGTCGTGTTAAAAGAGAAAAATAAGACTGGTAGCAATTGTACAATGCTGCTTGAGGTGAATCAACTATGGAATGAAATGTGTATTAACTCCCAATACAATGGTTTTAAAAATAAATAAAAAGATGAGCTACATATACTTATGTGGGAATGTGGCTACATTTCAAATTGCACAATAAACAACATTTCCTGTGACATTGGCTAAACTGGAAGCTGGAGAGGTGAAATCTAGGTATAGAACCACCAACAAGGAACGTCACAAGTCTTTGGAACAACTGGCCATCAATTTACAAAGGCACACGCTTTGTAGAAACAATGGTGGCAGTTCTCTGCCCTTTGGAAGTAAACCTGACTTTTCTGATTTAAGTGCCCAAAGTCATCCATCTCCTAGTAAGTATGCTGTGAATAATTGCATTGTAGCTAAGAATGACAGTAACCTAATTTTCTCATTAAAACTCCATACCAGTTCAGGAGACAGAAGTTCTAAGCCCTCAAAACAAAACAAAACAAAACAAAAATGGTATTTGAGTAATGACAGACTTGAAGAACTCAATAAAATTTGGACCACAAGAACAATTTAACCAGTTTCACTCTAACAAAAGAGTGTGTGCTCACTGTAACAACTTTAAGAGACCTTATTTTATTTTTTCCAGATGTGGCTAAAGCCCTGTAAGAGGGTAGATATACCCAAAAGACCAAGTTACACTGCTCCTCTGTATAAGACGAGTGAGCGGAGAGGAACATTATCCACCACTGGACACTCGACAAACTTCGTCATTGCCATGACTCTGCCCTCCGACCAACCCAAGGAGCACTGGATCGGGCGGGGTGTCGCCCTGCTATGTCAACTGAACTCATAACGAGATGCCACCTTCCATGTTCCTATGTCATCCAGCAGAAAAGGATGATTTACTTTTCAACAACCTTTTGCTTCATTTTTTCATTACGAGCAAATGTTCTGAAATAAAGATGAAAGAAAACACGTGTACTTGCTCTTTTGAATAACTTTATTTGGGAGAGAGTTCCATAAGCATCAGGAACATACATAAAATGACACACCACTGTTGACAATGTAAAAACAGCATTTGATTATTTCCAGCTTTATAAATTTTGTTTTTTTTAAAAAAATGATTCAGTTACAACAAAAAAAGGTTTAGATAGTGAGCAAGCTTAAACTTGCAGGACCATAATCACATTTAAGCCACATACTTACTGGTCATGGAAAAATTCACACTGCATCTAGTTACTATAGTATTTCTAAGCATAATCACAGCTGATTGAATGCAATGTGATATACACCAAAATTCATATGGATGTCACACAGTGACAGCATTGTACAAGTAACATTAATGACCACCAACAAACACTTGTTAAAATTAGACTGGTCAGGCTAAATGGAATGTTGGAGCCAAACAGAAATGTAGTGGAATTCAGATTGTCTCGTAAGACTTGAAACTATACATTAGAATGATGTGGAACCTGGTGGCACCCTAATGAAATTTCTAGCAGCAATGGTTACAGCCCTCTTAAAAGATTTAAAAATTTTAGCAAATAAAGATAATACCACTTTTGAGCGATTGGAAAACTTTATATACTTCAGCACAACCCATTTGCTGTAGATTGGGCATTTATTTTAAGGCTGGGAGTATATGCCAGCTGTTGCTTTTCAAAAAAACAACACCTAAAGGAAGCCGATTTGATGTGGGAGTGCAGAATCTGTCTTGGGTGTAAAAATCCCTAACACTAACTATAAATATATCTGGTTCAGAAAGCAAGACCTCTGAATCACTTGAAGTTGGCAGTACTAAATAAAATATCAGCACCTTTTAGATAGGTTGCTGGAAGCGCCAAACAATGAGATGAGGACTGTCCAAATTCAGTGCCCGGTGCTGAAAATAATGTCTAAAACTCCTACTTGTTACAAGGAAAACATGGAGAAAGCCAGAAAGCATGTCTTCAAATATTAAGCCTAAATGACGGAAGTGAACATCCGGTCCATGCCAGGAGCCGGAGGAAGAAACACTGGCACTGAGCTATTAACACCTTGATGCACGTCCTGCCCGCAGTTTGTTGTTTTTCAAGTTCTTAAAGTGGAGAGAAAGGAGGACATTTAAAATGGAATGGGAGAGGATTTGGCTCTCACATATTTGAACAATACGCTTTTTTTTTTCTTCAAAGCAGCTACATAAGTTGCCGAGCAGATTAAAGCAAAGCTAGCTGCAGACAGTTCAAATCCAGTTCACCTGGAATTGATGAAGATCATATGGCACAATATGTAAACAGAAAGCTACATGCATTTGCCTAGTATTACAAATTATTAGGGCAAAATTCAGGATAAACATGGCTTGCACTTCTCACAAATCACTGGCAATTCTGGTAGGAACACAGGGCACCAAAAAGACACTACTCCTTATCAGGCACCAACAGCATATCCTGGCACAAAATGATCAAGTGATTTCAACTTTGTTATATGAATCTATGCTCTAAGTCACTTGGTCCCATGACAGTTGTGGTATCAATCGTCCTAATCAATTCTACTGGCTGCTTCATGTGCAGATTTGGGGCCCCATTAAAAATTGGACTTTCTGCTTTACAACCTTACTGCCTCCCACAGCATGTGCTCTTGGTTCTAATGCCAAACTGGTAAAGTAATGTGTACATTCAGAACTGAAACCCCCCAGGCATGTAATAGTTAGTACTATTCACACAGAGAAATGGAGTACTTAGACCTTATGTGGGTTCATCATTTTTGGGATATATTCTATTTTAAGGAAAAAAAAAAAACAACCATTTTTACTATGTGCCCACTGCTCCCCAAAACACCTAAACAAAACCAAAATTGAAGCTTAAAAAAAATCCCAAACACCAAGTATAATAGTAATACAAAGAACCATCATGAATCTTTCATTAAACTGAAGCTCGCACAAACATACAATCACAATTTTCAGTAGTTTAGGCTGCAAGTTTAAACACTATGCAAATATATACAAAAATAGTAACTCTAGATTCAAGAATAAGGACTTTTCCCAATGCTAAATTCATGCTCAACTGCAGCCTGAGCCTTCCTCTAATTCCTACAGTCTATTTGATGCAATTTCAAACTTATGTCAGGTTGAATCCTATTACCATGTGCATACATGTAGCTGAATTAAAGGGTACTATAATTCAATCTTACGCACAAATAGCCTGCCCAAAGTCCATTTCAAATATTTTCAAAGTTTAGATGATTTGATTTTTTTTTTTTAATTTTTATTTTTGGTTCAATTCCTATTTCTGCATAGTCACAGAAGTTTCTACTAATAAAGAGACTACTTTAGTGTTTTATATGATTATTTAAAAAGTCTTAATCAAACCTACATCAACAATGGTTCAGAGTCTCACTTCCTCCTTCCTTTCCTTATCACAAGCTTTGCTTTTCACTCAGGGAAATCACACCAAGCACCGGTCTGTTGGGTTGAGGCTCAAGCCTATGGGAGTTTGTAAGGAGTGCAAGCCACGGCCTTTCCTTTGAGCACTGAGCGCACAGTGCATGGGGCAGATGCAAGGCTGTACGGCACCTTCTCATCAGCAATGGTGGGGGAGCACCGAGCGCGCTCAAAACTGGATGTCAAACACGATTTTGTCTTCATAAAGGGCAATCACCAGCATGATGGCAAATCCACACAGCAGCCCTAAATTCTGAAGGACGAACTGCCCCACTGGACAAAAGCCGTGTTCTTCATTGTCACCATCGCCGTGTAACATTTCTGGAAGCTGGAAACAGACATATCTTAATTTTGCATAATTTCTAAGGTGGACATTTTAGAAACATTTTCCCACTTAAGGAAAACTAGTGACCAAACTATGAACAAAATAATGATTCTATTGATCACGATGCTAACCAGAAGACATTAAATCAAACACTTGAATGAAACAATACTTTGCGTGAAGTAAATATTAAATGTTTCCTTCCTCCTGTTAAAGCGAACACATAATATTTATGCACTAGTCTTTTAATCAGTTAAATTCCACTGATCTTAGTACCATATATACTCATGTATAAGTTGAGTTTTTCAGCACATTTTTAATGCCTTTTTTTTGTGGTAAAATTGGGTGCCTTATTACTGCCAATAAAACTCTCAGGAAACATCACTCAATTCTCACAGAAAGATACTAAGTTTTCTAAAAAGTTGGACTCATTTTAGGGGTTACTTCAATGCAAACTGAATTTTTACTTCACCCTTGTCCATCTGCATATGTGAGCAAGGACAGGCATTAGAGACAATTCCATATTAACATCTATATGCCTTTAAGTCATTTCTTTCCTACTAGACAGAAAACAGCATATCACAGCTAGCTATACCAGGCCATGCTGTGAGGCAGTCCTCACAGTGTACTTCATTCTGTGTGTGTGTGTGTGTGTGTGTGTGTGTGTGTGTGTGTGTGTGTGTGTAGGAAGCCCAGCCTTGCTCCTGGAGAGCTACTGCTGGATTTGAATCGTCATCCCTGTGGGCTGCAGCCCTGCACACAACCACTATGCCACCAGCGCTCAGCCCCATTCTCTATTAATACTGTTTCAATTATGTTAAAATGTTCAATTCTTTAAAAGCACAGTGCTTTGAAAGGTTCAATGATACCTAACCTCCTAAAATTTTAACTATATATTCTTACCTTAAAACCTCTTAACCTTAGCTATGTATTTATCTATGTAAGTTAAACTGAATAAGCATTAGCTATATATCTCTATCTTAAAAGTAATCTACAGATCCAAGTTATACAAAATTAAATTGCTGTACACAGAAGATATAGTAAAGATGAAATGCATTTGCATTATTATGATAAACATAAATTCTTTCCACCTAAAGCTAAGACCTAATCAAAATTACAAAATAATTACAAAATTACAAAATAATTGCCACTTCTAGTTCTCAATTCCACATATCTCCCAAAATTAATATACATACAAATGACATTGACTGTTGCTGTTCTTTTATACAGAAAGTTTTACTTAAAACAACATATTAGTGCTTTTAGACTTATGGTGAGAAAATGTGATCCTAGCTTATAATGCTTACCTGACTAGAAAGAAACATTAATAAGGTATCAAATAGTGGGTTCAATGAATTCAGCGAGCATCTTCTGACAGTGCGATAGTATGTGCAACAATCTCCTGAGGGTTTTATATATGAGAACTACTACACAGAGAAGGGCATCGTGTTTGGTACAGTCAAGATTATTAAATATGAGGAAGACTCTCAAGATGAACCAACACAATGAGTGTCAACAACGGGCTCAAAGCAGTTGATTATATATTGATGAGACAATTATTCCTGTCCATACTTTTCATTAAGTGACCCTACCAAATAATCTAATAGTCTACAACAAGGTTGGTAAACTGTGTTAAATCCAAGCAGTCTGCTTCTGTGTATACTGCCTGGGGTTGCATTTACGCTGCAATCGCAGAGTTGAGGAGTTGTAGCAGGGGCCATTCTGCTCAGATGGGGTCTGAGCTAGGAACATGCATCTTCTACGAAGCTGTAGATACAGAGGAGTAGGAGAAGCAGTGAGGGGGAATTGTGAAAGATGCCTTGTAACTTCAGTGTTCTCCACTAAATACAATGTAGAGTTATCAGCGATGGATATGAAGTACTCAAAGGCTGATAAGAAAGTTAATATAAATAACCTTTTCTTTTCATTTACATTTTAAAATTTTCTAACATGAATAACATTGCTTTTCTAATTAAAGTTTTATATTTCATAATTTTGAAATGAGATGATTTGATAAGCTTCTACAACGAAAAATTGAATGCAATACCCATTTGAAAACAAAAACTATCCACTAAGCAAATGTGATATATCAAAGTGAAATTAAAATAAAGAGGGGCATAAGTTATTTGATTTATTAACTTTTTGGTACTGAATAATTTATGTAGATTTTTTTTTTTTTAAAGCATCACTGCCCTCAGGTGGTGGGAGTAGGAGGCCCAGCCTTTGCTCCTGGGAGCCGGAATTGAACCTCCATTCCAGTGGGCCGCAGTCCCGCGCACAACCACTACGCCACCGGGGCTTAGCCCTATGTAGATTTTTATAAGTATAATTGGCACTTCACTCACATTATCATAGAATTATATCGAGAAGAATTGTACTATCTTTATCACAATCAACTTTAGAACATTTTATTTTTCCTTGTATTCATTGCTAATCGTGCACTTGTTTATGTTAACTTTTAACTAAAGTTTGAGATAAATTATATCAATTCCTTAGAATCTAGATCATGTGCCTCAAAAGACTGAATAAATTAACAGGTATAATATGTATTTCTTTGCTATAAAGCAAGCGCAAAGCATTATTTTGTTAACATCTCTAAACAAATATTTTTAAATCCCAATATTCACATTATCATTTTATCTTTAAATATTATTGATGACTTTGAAAGTTCTCATCATTTGACCAAACCTTTTCAGCATTTCTACCTTGCTTCCAAAGAAGCAACCATCAGCTTAAATGGTTTTTTGTTCGTTTTTGTTTTTTTTTTTTGGGGGGGGGGCAATCACTGCCCTCTGGTGGTGGGCGTAGGAGGCCCAGCATTTGCTCCTGTGGAGCCACTGCTGGAACTGAACCTCCATCCCAGTGGGCCGCAGTCCCGCGCAGCCCCGCTTAAATGTTTTTCCTTGTTTATTTAGAACATCATTTATCTTTAAAAAGGATTATATACTTTTTTTTTTTTAATTTTTTTTATTTAGGGATCACTGCCCTCAGGTGGTGGGAGTAGGAGACCCAGCCTTTGCTCCTGGGAGCCAGAATCGAACCTCCATCCCAGTGGGCCGCAGTCCCGCGCACAACCACTACGCCACCGGGGCTCAGCCCCCTTTTTTAATATAGCACGGCTCCCAAACTATTTCCAGGGATTTCTTCCATTATTTTGGAAATTATACTTGTATTTTAGGTTTAGGCCAAAACAGAAAGAGAAAGCAGCTTACCATATCGACCAAGGCTACGTAGAGGAACATGCCCGCCGTGATTGCAAAGATCCAGAGTGTGATGTTATTTGCGTACTGCCCAACAGCTGTGCCTATCAGCATGCCGACATATGCCATCATGGCAGAGAGGAGGTTGTACACAATTGCTTGTTTGACAGTCATGCCCGCTTTAAGAAGAACTGCAAAATCACCTGTAAGGAAGATACCATGGCAGTGTTTTAGAACCACACAATTTAAAACATAAGTTTGAATGGAGCAAAACAATAAAACTTAAAATTAAGAATGAAAGAGAAACAAACAAACCCCAAAGACAAGATGGGTGGATTGATAGAGCCAGTAACTGGATGCATGGTTCCTTGAGGGTACATTAAGGGAGGGTGGGAAGAAATGGTGACTTAAGAGCAAGGAGTACAAGGAACAAAGAAATGTTCTAGAAATGATTGTACAACCCTTCTGGATGTGACGGAACTGCTGAATGGGAGGATATTTGGGTTATTTCACAAGAAAACTTCATAAAAAAACAAAAAACATGAAGTTTATGTTACATTATTTAGGATAATAATGAAGAACCTAACAATTACTTCTAAGCTGCTATTCTAAATATGTCAATCTTATTCTTACATCTTTTCCCCTCTTGATCTAAATTACCTTGATTTCCATACTGAGATTTGGTTCCTAGATCACGATTTTCCCCCCATCTCCCCTTAGAATTTCCTCTAGGATGCTTTTCTAAGGAAAACTCCAACACAAACCCGTACTTAACTCACTGCCATCGGACTGATTTGAAACCATAGTGACAGAGTAAAAGCACCCCTTTGTTTTGAGACTTTAAATCAGGGGTCCTCAAACTTTTTAAACAGGGGGCCAGTTCACTGTCCCTCAGACCGTTGGCGGGCTGAACTATAGTTAAAAAAAAAAACAACCAAAAAAAACTATGAACAAATTCACTGAGCACCCTGGATAAGTCGGCTGCAAAGCAGGACAGGCAGCAACAAAAACACCCAGAGGGCCAGAAAAATGTCTTCGTAGGCCGCCTGTGGTCCTCGGGCCATAGTCTGAGAACCCCTGCTTTAAATAATCTACAAAGGCGCAAGCAACTTTGAGCTTTCTCCCAAGGAGGAGCAGTGAATACAAACTGATGACGTTGTGGTTATAAGCTCCTTTTGCAGCCCACTACTCTACCAGGATTCCTTTTTCTAAAGAAATCCTTCTCCAGATTTATTTCCTCCACAAATTTGGTCACCATATTCTTTTTCCTTTTTTAAATCACTCTATTGGGGACTCATACAACTCTTATCACAATCCATACATCCATTGTGTCAAGCACATTTGTACATTTCTTGCCATCATCATTCTCAAAACATTCTTTCTATTTTAGCCCGTAACATCAGCTCATTTTCCCCCTCCCTCACAAACCCTTAATGATTTATAAATTATTATCATGTCTTATGCTGTCTGACGACTCTCTTCCCCCACTTTTCTGGTGCCCATCCCCCGGGGAGAGGGTTATATGTAGATCACAGTGATTGGTTTGCCGTTTCTACCCTACCTTACCCTTACCTTTCTGATATCACTATTTTCATTATTGATTCTGAGTTTTATCTGTCCTGGATTCCCTGTGTTTCCAGCGCTTATATACCAGTGGACATCCTCTGGTCTGTCTAGCCTAATTTGGAAGGTAGACTTGGGATCATCATAGTGAGGGGCAGAAAGCATTAAAGAACTAGAGGAAAGTTGTATGTTTCATCGTTGCTATACTGCGCCAACTGGCTCCTCTCCTCTCCGTGACTCTTCTGTATGGGGATGTCCAGTTGCCTACAGATGGGGTTTGGGTCTCCACTCTGCACTCCCTCATTCATGATGATATGATTTTTTGTTCTTTGATGCCTGATACCTGATCCCATTGACACCTCGTGATCAGACAGGCTGGTGTGCTTCTTCCATGTGGGTTTTGTTTCTTCTGAGCTGTATGGCTGCTAGTTTATCTTTAAGCCTTTAAGATCTCAGAAGCTGCATTTTGAGATAGCCGGGCACCATCAGCATCTTCATCACATTTGCTTATGTACCCACTTTGTTTTCAGCAATCGTGTAAGGAAGGTGAGCATCATGGAATGTCAGGTTAACAGAATAAAATGTTCTTGCATTGAGGGAGTACTTGAGTAGAGACCCAATGTCCATCTGCTATCTTAATACTAAACCTATAATTATATTCACAGACTTATTTCCCTATTGCCACATATAAATGAATTCATATATGTACATGCCTGTATTTAAACTTCCATAGGTCACCATATTTTTATTAATTCACCCACCAACCCCTGTAAAAGAGGCATTTTAATTTAGATAAAAATGTGACTACAAATGCCCCAAAACTAAACAGTAAGAACTACAAAGATTCTGGATTACGCTTATTTAATGCTTTAAAATTGTACATCTAACTTACATACACAATTCATTTGTTTATTGATATAAAGCCCTATGGATTTTGATAAAAGCACACACCATGGGCTGAGCCCCGCTGGCGTAGTGGTTGTACGCGGGACTGCGGCCCACTGGGACAGAGGTTCAATTCCAGCAGTGGGGCTGGACCTCCTACTCCCACCACCAGAGAGCAGTGATGCCAAAAAAAAAGCACACACCATATAACCAAAACTACCATGAAACTCTGTGACTATGCTATTATCCAGAAAAACTTTCCCATGCCTATCCCGATCCCTGGTCTGGTTTCCCACTGCCACCCACTCCCACCCCAGAGTACCTAATGATGTTCTCTGCCTCTAAAATTTTGCCTTCCAAATTGTTATTTTTTTACTTAATACAATGTAAGATTCAATGTTAATTCATGTGTCAGCAATCATTCCTTTGTAATTTTACGTAGCTGAGTTATAGTTTCTCTACTCATCCACCAGTTTAAGACATTTTGGGTGTTTCCAGTTTGGGACAATAACAAGTAAAACCACTACTCACAGTAATAATCAAATTTTCGAGATCAAATATAATCAATATTTCTATTGAATACATACTGACAGAGGCCATAAAAGTCAGAATTGACTAGGCATCAGTTGGATTTGAGTTTAAATATCTTTGAACAGTATTGCAGAACCACAGTCAGGAAGAGTATTGTTACTCAGCCAAGAACTCACGCTCCTGTCAGCACAGTGTGAGAGCGCCTGTGTGCCACCTCCTTGCCAGCTCAGATGGAACGTCAGGCCCTGGAGATGCTTTGTGCTTACTTGTGCCATCTGTGTAACACGGTGAGGTGTTTCTTCAAGTCTTTTGACTGTCTGTGTGTCTGCATTTGACTTGAGAACGCTTTAAATATTTCGGATTAAGTATTTTTCAGCTGTCTGTTTTGCTAATCATTTTTTCCTGTCTGTCTGTTCATTTTTCAGCACTGTATTTTGCAAGTGCCTTGTGATATACATAAAGCTCATCATCTGACTGTTTTCACTTTATGGATCACACTTGTGGTATTTTATTAAAGAGCACTTTGCCTACTAAAAGGATAAAAGGAATTTTTTCCTGATTTTTCTTTGAGCTGTTTAGATTTTGCATTTATATCAATAACTCACATTATTAATTATATCTATAGTACACAAAGTATAGCACAAGGGGCTCTTGTTTGTGGAAGTTGCCAAATATATGAGGACTGTTCTGCTGCACTGATTTCTACGTTTCTCCTTTCAACCAATACCAACTCTCTGGACCACTGAGGATTGACATCAAGTTTGCCACCCTTTTCACAATTTTCTGGCTATTAGATCCTTTCCAAGTTTGTTCTTCTATACAAGTATTTCTGCTGGGGAGGTTTTTTCATTAAGATTTTACTGTATTTCTAAAACAGATAATCTTAACAATAATACTGTGCCTTCCTGTCCTTGGTGTGGCTTTTCACTTACTTAAAAATCTCCTTTGATTTGCCCTATTAGTGCTTTTAAGTTTTCTGCACACAAATTGTATACTTAGATTAGATTTAGCCTAAAACTTTCAACTCAGTTTTATTGCAAACAGTACTTTTTGAAATTTTCAAATTCAAATTACTTATTTATTGATTAATAATTTGGGGAAGGATTCTTACAGATAAGTGATAGTTCATACTTCAATTAGATCAAACAATTGTTATTGCCAGTACACAATGTAATTTGATATAATCATCTTGTATGATGAATATGTCCCTCAAAATGTTTATCCTATGCATATCTCAGATTATAAATTCTCAACGAAATCTCCAACCAGACCTTCTTTCTCAACATTAACCTATATAAACCTTTTGAAAAATAAGTGAGAAGAAAAACTAGCTGAGATTTATAGTGAACATGTAAGTCTAGTCATCATTTGATGTAGCAATATTCCTACTTGCTGGCTGACAAGGGATGTCAGTTCAGACAATGAGGGCGAAGTGCTACCAAAGCTGTTTATGTGAGCCAGTGCCATCGATCTACAGGGGACTGATGCTAGGAAACTGCCTGTAACCCAAGGCACAAAATTGGAGGATGCTCAAGTCTCTTCTGTAAAATGGAAGAGTAAATGTATAACCTATGTAAATAACACTAACACTACATTTGCATCATCTCTCACTACCATCAAGTCGATTCTGACTCCCAGTGACCCCACTTGCCTTTATGGGTTTGAGACTAACTCTTTTGGGGCGTGCAAAGTCTCTCATTTCCATGAAGCCACACTCTCCCTTTCCTGTAGCAGAAAGTAATGTCCCTTGGTCCTGCTTCATTTTGCAGAGAGGTCACATTGCAATGTCTGGTTTTTGGGGTAAGCAGGTAGATCTGGGATCTGAATGCCTCAGTTAGGAGTCCTGGTCTGAGTTCTCCAACCCAGCTTTTTCCAAAACTCTGCAGTGGGTATCAATGGCTTACCTAACCATTAATATACAAGTATGTGGTTCATTTGTTCTGTAGCTAGCATTCCTTGTATGTCACCTCCTCAATCAGAAATTACAGAAAGATAAAGAGTAAGTGGTAGGGAAAGAACCACATTATCCCTAAACCATCTTGTTTTCAATTCTGTGGCCAACTGGATCTTTCAGGGCTAGTGCAATTAAGTTAAACTATAATCCACCAAAAAGTGATATGCTCCACTTATGGGGCAAATGGGTGGCCAGATAGGAAGGGGAGTTGGAGACCTTCCTATTACAGGGTGGGTGAGTGTGTATATGTGTGTGCATGTATGCATGCACATACTTGCACACATATCTGTATTATTGCTCACCGTCAACTACCAAGAAATTTACAAAGAAGTGAAACACTGAAAATATAAGGCAATATTTAAGTTGACAGAGGTATGAATTGCATTTCTATAGAATTGGGTTTAAAAAAAGAATTGTGCTAAACAAACTATTTGGTTTTAATAACAAAGAAGGATAATTCTAAGATAAAGCTCAACCAAGGGAACAAGCAGTTAAAATTTTTTTTGTAAGTCTCTACCAGTATCAGCAATATCTAGCATTTAATCCGAAGGGTGTAAGAGATACTATCTGCACATAAACAACCGATAGCCCAAGAATTAAGGCTTCTACAAAGGAAACACACCAAATACCGAAAAAAAGATTTAGAAAAAGTGATGGCTTTTAGAGGAAGGAGTAATCCAAAGCCTGAGGTACTGAGGATGGTCCTGGAGTTAAAGAAAATGATCTTTAACACTATATACTAAAAATAAAGGAATAAGACAAACAGAAGAGAAAGAAGGTGTCACTAGGGCACAGGTGTAAGCACACACATGGCAGGTTAGTCAATCGTGTTTCGGGGAAGTGGAAAACATGTGACATGATACACTTTCAGGTGAGGCTGAAAAAGTGTGTGCACTGGGGCTAGATGGTGTAGAGGCGAGTGATGAATTATATGTAAGTGAAGCAAGAGGAATATTTTGATTTCTGAAGGAAGCCACATTTTAAGAAGTAACAGCAGGTATGTTATGAGGTGGATTAGAGCTCAATGGAGCCAGAGATGTAGACTACACAACTTGCCCAAGGAAATGATGAGGCAATGATGAGTTGCTAAGACACCAGGATATGTCTTAAAAGCACGAAACCTTAGACTTGCCATAAGTAATTTTTTGATTCAAAAAAATCTCTGAAATTTGGGTATATTTTACAAGTGAAAAAAAACACACACACACAAAAACTCTTATGACTGTGGTACCAGTTTAAATTCTGTTACCTAATTCATGTGGCAGCTCATGGCAGAAGACAGCTATGGAAGTACTGATGCCTCCAGTCAATCCAGCACTGAAAGCTGCTCCTAGGAAGGGAAAATATGAAGTGGCATTTTTAGGCTTTTCATTTTTATCAATGATTACCAATAGTCTCTTTCATTTATCTAAATTAAATTCCTAGTATATTTGTGAGTGGGTTGCTTATCTTAGATTCTATTTTCTAAAAATATAGAAAAGGATAAAAGTTATGCGACTACTTGAGAAAGAGCTTCAAATAAAAAAAAAATCTTCAAAGAAAAAACTGTGAGTCTGACTCAACTGTTAAGAAAAGGCATATTCTTTACTGTGGTTTAGAATTGAGATCTCGGGTCTCTGAAAGATATTAAAGACTGCTTCTAAAGATGAATAGTACCTCATATAAAATCATATATTGATCACATTTAATATTCTCCTAAACTGATAATCTAAGCTTACATTAGGGGAAATTCTGATAAAATATACTTCAACTTAGGTCAATAGATCCCTAACATTATAGAGTTTTTAATCACCTTTTCAAAAATGGTAAAACTAATTAAACCCAGGATTAAAATTAATCCATTCTCACTCGGGGATGTATAAATTATACCTAAGACATACACATCTTAAGGTAGCCTTTCCACTAAGACGGCCTTGCATTTTAAATAACAAGCAAGTTACTAAAGAAGCAAATACTAAAGAACCACATTTGTTTCTATGTTTCACAAAAATCACTGAAATCACCCCTTTATGGCCCATCTCACTCTATCAAACTCATTATCATAGCTTTTGGAAATGACAAGCAAACAGGAATGATATGGGCTTAAGAGTTAAGTGCCAAACTCTGATCTTGAATACTATACATAAGATGAAGGCACACATTGAAGAAAAGGTGGTAGAGAACAACAAATCATCCCTTTTTCAAGTCTACTTACCAATCGCGAGCCCATCACTGAAGTTGTGAATGCCATCCCCCATGATGACCATCCATGCTATATTAGCTATGCCTGTTTCTTTCAGATCTGATCCAGAATGACAAGGGCCATGTGAATGATGGGAATGCTTGTGGTGCCACTGATGGTGATGCTTCTTCAGTGCAGCTTTACTCTCCTCGTGGTGGTTATGTGTGGTCACATGGAGATCATGCTCAGGAATGCTATGCAATCCATCATTGTGAGAATGGTCCAGGACCTTCTCCTCTTCCACACAGAGGTAATTTTTACGAGGGGACTCTTGTTGACCTTCTAGATCTGTCATTTCAGTTTCATTAAGTCGATCTTCAGAAACAACCGAGTCATCGGTTCCTGTATTTACAGCAAAGGATATGTTTTATCAACAAGTAAATGCATGCACACTTGCTAACTTAACCCAGGTAGAAGAGCAGAATAATGAACATTCCTTAAGTGACTACCTTTGAAAAACTCTTAATACATTTCCCTCAAATTAATTAGAATACCACAATGTCTTTTGAATTCCAGTAAAAATAAACAAACATGTACACACACAAAACAAATTTGGATCTCTGAGGTCGAAATGATGCTGTGAATGAAGGAATTAAGAGAAATAACATCACAGCAGGCAAAGTGAGGAAAACATCAGAAGACATGACGATATTGTAAAACTTAAGGAGCACATCACAAAACAGTCGATGAAAATCAAGGATGAAAAGCTATTACAGAATTTACAGGAAAAAAAATAAAGCCCATTTTTCAAACAAAGAGGGAATCTTAGAGTGAATCCATTCTAATACTATGTCATTTAAGAAAACAAAAGCATATAAAATTTAAATAACTTGCTCAATGCCACCCAGTGATGACATACTTATCTTTCTCAAAGCTCAACAGATGCCACACAACTCTATTTAGAGATGATTTCTAAAAGGAAGTTCGGAGGTCCAGGTGAAAAAACAAGCGTGTTCTTTAAAAAAAATGAGGCTGGCCTATCACCTAGTGTTCCAAAGAAATCTTTCAAAGTAATTTAGTATGACAAAGATGTATTTTGAGGCAGAGTTTCACAGTTAAGATTCTAAGCTATCTCTTTTTTGCATAAAATCATTGGTATGCTAAGGGGAAGCCCAAGCATTGGCTTGAAACAGAAAGAATTGAAAACTTAAGTCAGGAGTACCTTTTCACGTTACCCTGAAAACTGCAAGCTACCTCATTGTACCTAGCAAGCAACAGGATAAAATGGTGAGCAGAGACTTTTAGTACAGAGATGTGATGAAATGCAGTTGGTTTCCTTTCCCCCCACGTGAAATAAATTAAGTCAGCATATGGAGGATATTGCTTGCACAGTAAACCTAACACTAATCACAACTTAGACGATCATTCTTATCAATTCACTCATTTGCACAGATGTGCAAAATATTTCTTGATATGTAACTGTTTTCCCATTCCAGCAATCACTATGACCGAAATTACAAAAACATTAAAAATAAAATTATAACTGAGACTCTAGATTACAGTTAGAAACATCAGAGAAGCCACAACAAGAAGAAATTTCGAATGACATAGGCACAGATTGGAATATTTGAATTTGTTTGTTTTAAAAGTTGTCATTAGTCATAAATGTTGTCTACCGGCAAGAGGCTTGAGCTGTAGCCAGTCAGTATCTGGTATATTATTTAACTTATGGTCTGAAAGCTTCCTTCCAATAGTTGATTCTTCTGTATTCTGCTTCTTAAACCATTTCTGTTTTCCCTGAAATAAACATCTGATATTAGTATAAAATATAACCATAATTAGCAAATTGTAGTAATATCCAAGGCAACTGGCATTAAGTAATGCAGAAAGGGGATGAAAAATGTTTTTAGACTTTAATCAAGGAGTCTAACTGGATGAAAAATCCAGGTAAATTTGAATGGCATCTGCATTTTTTTGAACACACAACTAAAAGGTTCAATCCATCTATATACTTCAAAATTAACAGTAGGGTCCAACGGTACTGTATTATCGTAGCAGAGCTTTGAACCAGTTCTTCTCCGTTTGTCATGGTCATGAGACGAAACCAGCATGGACCCAGATTTGTAAAATGTGGGTGAACTAGCACAAGCCACTGTGCTAGGAAAGATTTTTGACTGTGTTCTTCTAGAAACACAATCTTTCTAAGAAAACATGGAGAGCATTACCACTGCACAGCAACCAAGTATCCTGATTAACAGAGTCCACAGTAACAATTCCCCACAAAAAGTTGATGACCAATCAAAGACGATGGTCAACTTTGAGTATGTGTTGCTACACACAGTTTATCCACACTTTACAGATTCAGGTCTGCTCTGATTTTTGTGTGAACCACACCAATTCAAGCCAATTTGAAGCCCAATATTATAACCATTCAATGAAATACATTCGATGAAATATATATAATTAGTACTTATTTAATAGTAAAAGAAAACGGGAAGTTCCAAAAACTAAATCTTATTTTCAATATCATTCTGGACTTATTACGTTTTCTGAACATGGTATAATGGAAGGAAACAAATTAGAACCCCAAACTTGTAGCTTATTTCTGAGACTCACACATCTGTTAAACTTTATTAAACAAAACACCCATGCGTAAAATGAAAATGGAAGATTCTAATGAGGATTAAATGAGATGATATATGAAAGTGGTCTATTCCTTAGTAGCTTTTCATTAAAGTCTAGTTTTTTTTTCATCACGTCTTCATCAGAGAATGAACATAATCTAACCTGTCCTCACTTACTAATAATAGATAGTACGTATTGAGGGGAATCGGCAATAGTATAATCTGTTTAAAGGATTGAGAACTAAAGAAGAAAGTGTCATTACCAGCAAGGATTTTGCTTGCTTACAGTACTTTGGTTCTGATTTTTCACTTTCCTAAAAACTTGCTACATCACTATGCAGTCTCCCAGTTGCTGAAATCCTGCTAAAATGTCTATTCTATATGTACCACTAATGCCAGTCCTTCAAATATGCTATTGTTCATCTTAAGAGTATTTCCATCCCACTACACTGTTCTTCATTCTTCCACCAGAATTAACTACTGGAGCCTCCCCACAACCCTTCAAATACCAGATACCACTGTCTCTTTCATTTTCCTCCCAAGTTGAACCTTCCCATTTCCTGTGATCATTTGCAGATAAAACTTCACTAGGCTGGAAATCTTGGTAACAATTTTCCCATTTAAAAGAAACCAGATAGAATAAGGCCCTGATGAAATTCAGGATGATTAACATTAAATACGCTACTCACACACAATATGATATGAAAATGCAGATGATAATTGGTACTTATTTTCTATGATGTAGCAAACTATTGGGAATCCTGGGAAGGTGTCTTGGTCACATAACTAGTTTGTCGGTGAGTGAAATCTGGAATCACATGGCCTGTATCTCAAGTCTCCTAACCCATTTTGTTTCAAAATATATAGATGGAAACTCAAATACACTCAGAAACAGCACGAGCTATGGACAGCGGAGAACCTGACTCTTCAGAAAGTTTAAGGGGAGAAAAAGATACTTGGAGTTAACTAACAAATTAAAGGTTTTCAATGTGAACTGTCTTTTTTAAGCAACATTTCTCAAAATGTTCTTAAGTTTGCTATCATAAGCTCAGCACACTCAAAACAATTTGATCTTCCCATGAGAAGTCAGAAACATCACAGCCATGTACTGAGCTGTACTCCAGAGAGATGTGGGGGCTTGTGAATGAGGAGGAGTCTGTCCTATAATGAATGTGTCCTTGAAATTATTTTTTTGGAGATAATTCCTTTTAAACGAGGCACAGAATACAAACTGCTGCATAATCTTAAGGTTTTAAATCAATAGTTCAAGCACCATTTCCCAAATGGTTAGTCACTATTAATAATTACCACAAGGCCCCCTTAATCTGACTGATGATCGTTAGTAATTCTACCATTCTCAAGGCAGTTCCGAAAAAGAAATAGGTTGCATAAAAAATTTTCACTAAAAAGTACTATACTGGAAGTCATACGGTGAAAGTACTATCCAAAAAAATTGATGAGATTTGCCACTGCTTATTTTTGGATTTTTATAAGAAGCATACATTGGCCAATGGCTTTTCTAGTCTATATAAACCAATGAGGTAATATGTGACACTGAGACCCACAGTGCTCTATCTTGATTAAAATGTCAAACTGGGGCTGAGCCCTGGTGGAACAGTGGTTCAGTGCAGGACTGCAGCCCACGGGCTTGGCGGTTCAAATCCAGCAGCGGCTCCCCAGGAGCAAGGCTGGATAGCTCCCACGACCACCAGAGGGCAGTGATGCCCCTCACCCCCAAAAATGTCAAACTAACTTAGGTGACATAAAATGGCAAACACTTGAGTCAGATTTTTTCTGTCAAATAGTAAGAGATGTAATACATACCAAAACAATTATTAAGAATAGCATATATAGAGAAATAAAAGTGTCTTGCTTTGAATGTCACATTTTAGAAAATGAAATGAAAACTTTAAAAACACTTACTCTTTGTTGTTTGTAGTGCTTAAACATTCTAATGCAGTGTTCAATGATAAATAGCAAGTAAATGCCTCCTAGAGCAATAAGTCCTTTTAACACAGCATCATACTCTTCCAAGAACTTCTTAGATTCGTGCCCATGAGAATGTCCGTGCCCATGAGCATGTTGATGGCTATGATCATGTCCACCTTGAGACTATGAATAAAAAGGAAACACTTAAAACAAGTCATTGAAATGCCATTTTTAAAACTGATTACAACCTCCTGACACACAAAAGTAAAATAACTTTTCTCCTTAAAATAAAAAAGCTTCCCTATAGAAGATTAAAGGTATGAATCTGACCTTAACAGTTATCATTGTCAGTAAAAACAAAAACAAAAATTCTGTCAGTAGACACCCCATATGATGCAAGCTGGCTCTGGTTTAGTTTCCAAAATTCTCTGTATTTTTGGTTCGTATTGTTTTCTTCAGTTTTTGTTTGTTCATATTAAGAGTGTATCTCTGGCTGAGCCCTGGTGGCGTAGTGGTTGAGTGCGGGACTGTGGCCAACAGGGTTGGCGGTTCAAATCCAGCAGCAGCTCTCCAGGAGCAAGGCTGGGCCTCCCACTCCCAGCATAGGGCAGTCATGGCCCCCCCCCCCCCCAAAAAAAAGAGTGTATCTCAGATGGGCTGTCACTGGTGGTCACCCCCTTGAAGCTGTGTTATTTGCTTTTCTGGTTTTTGATATATGAAACCTAGGATCAATGAATCTATAGAGGGACCGCAAGTAGAATAAGGGGTCTGGCAGGCGGGCAGGGGGGTGGGGTGGGGTGAGATTAGGATACAGTGGTCGAAGTGGGGTAAATGGGAGATGATGCCAAGGGGACCATGTAGAAAGGGAATGTTTAGAAACTGGGGTACATCCTAATTGATGTGACTGAAATTTGGAATGATATATGTATTAAATCCTAACTGGAAAAAAAAAGTTCCCTAAATATTATTCCATTTAAAGATATGTAGTCTTCCTCTTCATGACTCAGAGGCTTAAAACATATTACATTCCACAGTAACTCTAAGACAAAGACCACACAGTGAAATGCCTACAAGGTTAAGGTATGTAACACAGGGAAGGATAGACTCCTTAGTAAGTAGAATGAGTATGAGACAGGTAAATGACTAAGCATTAGTAAAAAAGAGAACACCGAACTAATTCACCTGCAAGTTGTCACCAGTGACTCTGTGTCTTTACTCTTTACATGTGTAGAAGATTCTGCTCATAAATTATGTTAAGGTGGTGATGAGAGGCTAGCTCTACATGTATTATAGACATTACTAGGAGGGCATATCTAAATCTGTGTATAATTTTCCGCATCTTAAAACCTTTAAAGAATTGCTTTCATTACTCTTCTCTCCCCTCCCCCAAATATTTTGGATCTACAATTGGTCAGCTCTTCAGATGAGCAACTCTGTTGCAAAGGTCAACTCTTCACCTGCCAATCCTGCTCAAACAGATGCCATCAGCATAGTAGCTACATGCACAATCATTACAAGAAATCCTACATACCTTTCTTCTAAAGGCTTTCTTGTTATAGTACACAGATAAAAAGATGTATCATTCATAGACTTTTTCTGTTGCTATATAACTTCATTTCCATTAAAGTAATATGCTGTCAGCTCACAACAAAAATTCATACACATTTTGACTCAGTACATTGATTCTAATTCTTACAGCTTAACAACCCTCTACTACTTCCTGTGTTATTATTACCATTTCCCCCTTCCTACCTTCTGAACATTGGGGGGGGGGGGGTTATGCTGCTTATTTTTGGTTTCGTATATTTGATTATTCTGAGAAGAACATTCTCAGAAGTATCACTATTCACTTGATATGCCTATTATTTGGTGGATGTCATCTTGGAGAGAGGGATCAGATCCAGGGATGATAGGTGTCTAAGAGGCACAGTCCTGGGGCTGCCAGTCTTTCTTAGACTAGTAAACCTGGTCTGTTTTATGACTCTCACTCTCATTCCATTTACCCATTTCTCCTACTCTGACGAGGGCCTTCTACTGGGACCCTGCTCAGAGAGGTCACTGGTGAAAGTTGAACACTATCTGACTCTTCTGGTTCGAAGGGACTGTTAGTCTTTTGGACTAATGATTTTCCTGAATCTTTGGTTTTCTTCACTCTTTTGACCCAAAGGGGGAGAAATCAACAGTCCCATCTTTCTAAGATGCTAGTCACCACTTGTCTTTGTGGGGGATTCTTATTCCAATTGAACTTGGTGTCCCCAGAATCTATGGCCCTGAGCCCAGTGACTCAATCCCTCGAAGTGTTTGATTATGACTAAGAAGTTTTCATAACTTTTATCCCCTATCTGGCCATATTCACAAATATATGTTACATATAAGTATTCATTTCAGAACTGTTATAGTAGCAAATTTCATCCAATGAGCATTTTCAAAGAGTGGTCTTACATAAGCAGTCAATAGATTTAACATCTGCTCTTAAGAATGTGAACAGAAAAATAAAATACTTCATCAGATAAGTAAACAAAAATACCAGATTTGTGTGTCATACCTTTCAAATAGAGAACTCTTTTCACTTAATTTTTTAAAACAGTAAAAAACAAAAAACACATTATTCTTACATGGGGCAGTAGATGAAGAAGGGCATCTCCACTCATTGTACCCACAGCTAGCGCCACAAGGAATGTGAGGAGGAACTTGAAACATCCTTGGTTAATGATGGGAACCAAGATCACGCCTAGCAAGGAGAGCAGGCTGATGGCAGTGATAGAAATGATACCACAAATCCAAGCTGGAGGAAAGACAGAACGAGTTGACATTAGTACGACAATATAAACAAGTAAACAATAAAAAAGCCCCAAAGAATAAACAAAAGATAACCATCACCAAGGCTCCCTAAATGAGCCAATAAAGATATGGTCCTTCTACAGCTTTATATAAACGCTGTTCTGTAAGAAAACAAACGAATGCCCATAATGTAATTTGATCATTTTAATAAAGGACTGAGCAACTTGGACCAAATTAGAACTAGTACTTTTAGTGGCACACCTTATTAGCAACAGGGACCTAAATGACAGTCATTTATTCTTATTTCCAGACTGCAAATATTTTTCCCAATGTCTACAGGCAGAGCCACACAATTAGAACTGTTTATTTAAAAGAATATACTTACAAAAGTCTCTTACTAGCATTAAAAAAACACAAAAATCGAATGTATTATAATCACTGTCAAACTTTGAAACTTGAAATTTATAAGAATTTTATACAGTAACCCAAATTTGAAGTAAATTCACACGAGGAAGCAACCAAAAAACCATACTACTGATCATTTCAATGTTTCATTTATTTTTACACAGAATAATTTTCTTCTGTTTCTCATGAAAACTTCTCTTACACACCAACTTCTCCAAATTTACTCTTCTCCAGTTTGACCTATACCCTCTGCTAACTTCTTTCAAATTCACTACATAGTTATAAGTGGTTCACAACCCAAAAGAAATGTCTACTGCTCTGACTGTGAGGAGCACAAGTGTGACAGGGAAAAGGGAAATCCTGAGCACATCTTACTCCAGGGCATCCACAGAAAATCAGCTACAGAAACAAAGGGGCGGAGGGGGGGGGTGAGCAGGAGACACTGTGTAGAATATGCAAGTTACTTTCAAGTGACTAGACTAAAAGAGAAGTTATTAATTCAAAACATTCTTTTTTAAAAACACCATTGTACTGGGGGCTTATACAACTCTTATCACAATCCATACATCCATTCATTATGTCAAGCACATTTGTACATTTATTGCATTCATCATTCTCAAAACATTTTCTTTTTACTTGAGCCCTTGGTATCAGCTCCTCATTTTTTCCCCTCCCTCCTTGCCCCTCTCCAGAAACCTTGATAATTTACAAATTATGATTATTTTGTCATGTCTTACACTGTCCGATGTCTCCCTTCACCCACTTTTCTGTCGTCCGGCCCCCAGGGAGGGGGTTATAAGTAGATCATTGTCATCAGTTCCCCCTTTCTTCCCCACTTTACCTACCCTCCTGGTATCACTACTTTTTTTCCCCCACTACTCTTATTATTGGTCGTGAGGAGCCTAGCTGTCCTGGGCGCCCTGTTTGGGCTCTGATCTGTACCAGTGTACATCCGCTGGTCTAGGGACATCCCTCACTGACCCATAGCACCACTGGGGCAACACTGGAGACACAGTGCGGGAACAACACCAGATCTGACCCCATCACACTGAGGTGAAAAACTAATTCAAAACATTCAGATTCGAATATGGATGAACAGAAAAATGTACTGCAGAGTGAGAAATTTTTTAAGGTTTAATCAAAAGTGCTTTATTCCTAATCAAATCTCAAAAAAAAAAAACCCACACTTCCTAAAAGATGTAATATTAAAATTTAGGAAATGAGAATGACAAAGGCAAACTACCTTTAACTATTGGGATCATTTAAAATGTTCAAAGACAAGCAGAAGTAAGGACAAGGAGCTGAAGCTTAAACTAGCCCATCAAATGCTGAAACTGATGAATGAAATTGTATTTACCCAGAGGGCATTTTAGCCTAATATTACACACTAACACTGTAGCTCATTCCTCATTGTCTTCCAGGATGGGAGGCGCCCATTGGTGTAGGGGTCACATGTCTGGCTGGTCAGCCGTTGGGGAGAAAGATGAGGGGTTAGTCGCAGGTTCGTTAATTGCCCTGGTAGAGCCAGGCTTTCACATGTGCAGTGGGAATGAAGTGGGCAGAGATTTAGCGAGTCCTTGGGCATGCAGGCTACGTTGGAATGAGGCACCAGGCAGGAGAGCAGAGCAGTCTTGGGGGGCGGTGTTGGTATAGTACTTAGCGTGAACCTTGTTAAATGTCCAAGAGGTGAAGACTCTCAATGCCCTGTCTGTTCTATTCAGTTTACCTAGTTGAACCCTAATCTCTATTTTCAAGCAATGCTTCACTAAGTGTCTTATAAATGCAACCTCATGTGAATATTGGGAATTGAAAAAAAAGAAACCCTGACAGTATTTCCGAATCAAACGGTATTTTTGTTTTCCAGTTTTAATTCAAGGTTATGATGTATAAAGAAGCAGTCTAATTATAATTGGTTTTGCTAATTTAGTTTAAAAGGTAGATTATTGAGCAGAAATATATGACAGAACATTTTAACTTCTCAGGAGAGTGGTCGATTAAAGAAGATTCTGTAAGCTTAATAATTATAAAAAAGAAAACGATGAGAATTGAACAAAAAAAGCCAAGAAGCAGGATGGAGTGAGAAGAATAGAGAGAGACAAAGTAGTTATAACCAAATAGAAAATTATAGAGGTTCGCAGCAGTAACAATACCAGAATATAAAATGCCTCTTAGAGTGGAAAATATCCATCTCAAGTTCCAATTACATTTTCCTTTTATTTTACAATAATAACTGTATATATGCAGTAATTTAACATATTTGTACAGGAGTCACCAAAGCTACACATAAGACTAAAAACATACTATTATGCAGAATAAACAAATTTGACAGTTTTTAAATTATTAGCAAATGTTTATTAATAAAATTGTTTTGGTCCAAAGCGTAATAGAGCCTTTAATATACCCAAAAAGTATGTATAGTATTTGGGGGGGGGGGGCGAAGAGGAGGTAACACATGCTAATGCCAGTGTCCAAGAAAATTCATATAATAACGTTAAGATGTTGAAATAAAGAATCCGTATGACCAAAAATCTACTTGAGTAAATCTTATTAGTCTGATTTGTTCTTTATTCCTAGTATTATTTACAATCAACACTACAAAATATATCATCATTTATTTCCGGATTAGCTCATTAAGAAATCTGTAAAAGAAACTAAATTTCTGTATCTTAATATAGACAGTACCATTAATGTAGCAGGCATTTAAGATAATAACTTATATAATTTAACAGACAAATAATATATTAGTGCTAAAATATGCTTTTTATATTTTTCATACATTAAAAATAATGAAATATAAATCTATATTAAAATATGTAAATAAAAAACTGGACATTTAAAGATGTGATTAAATTGCTAATAATTTAAACTATTATTTGAAAGTAAATTTATTCCAAATAATTATTTTCTTTATAGAATTCTCATGTTTTTAACTTCAAGCTAAGGGTCTCTTGGGGGTTCTGGTGGTGCACAGTGGATACAATTTTGGCTGCTAACTGCAAGGTCAAAAGTTTGAAGCTACCAGTAGTTCCTTTGGAGCAAGAGGGGCTTTCTGCTCCCACAGAGTTACTGCCCCAGCACCCCACAGGGAGAGTTCTACCCCGTCTATAGAGTGTTATTAGTGGTGTTGACTCAATGTCAATGAATGAGTTAAGTGTGTTTTAAATGTGAGGAAGAATTCAACAAAGGGGATGTAAACATAACCATTTCTCAAAGTTCTGGGAGCAGAGTTCACAATCTCAAATTAGAATAGTCGGCCAAAAATTAGTCACTAAATGATAAGTTGACTAAAATTTACTTCAATGAAAATCAATCTTTGAAAATGCCAGATAATGAATTAAATACATAGATATAAATAAAAGTTAATCTGGTCATGACATCAAACCAGTGTTTACATGTGGTCAGGGAAGAGGATCTGTGTGTGGTCAAGTTTGTGAATTCATGAATGCACATATAGGTACATATTATTTTGATATGACATATTATTTAGATCTATATGTATATATTTACAGGTTTACTATTAAGGTAGTATATGGACAATGGGCTTCCACTCAAATATTCCCTCAATGCAAGAACACTTTGTTCAATTAAATTGGCATTCCACAATGCTCACCTTCCCAACACTGTCACTGAAGACAAATGTGTGCATAAGGAAACATGGTGAAGAAAGCTGATGGTGTTCGGTTATCAAAAGATATAGTGTCTAGCCACATATTTATAATATTATAAATATTTGTTTGTTTTGGGGCATCAATGCTCTCCGGTGGTGGGAGTAGGAGGCCCAGCCCCACTGCTGGAATTGAACCTCCGTCCCAGTGGGCCGCAGTCCCGCGCACAACCACTACACCACCGGGGCTCAGCCCTAAATATAATATTTATAATATAATATTATGTGTCTACTTTATTAAAATTTAATTACATTATGGTTTCTATTAAATATGATAATGTTGAACTTAATAGTGTCTGGGATCTTAAAGGCTTGAAGGTAAACAAGCAGCCATCTAGCTCAGAAGCAACAAAGCCCACATGGAGGAAGCACACCAGCCAGGGTGGCAACAAGTAGTAGAAGGGAATCAGGTATGGAGGCATCAAAGAACAAAAAAAATCTTTTCACTGTATGCCCACTTTCAAGATATGATTGCTGAAGACAAATGTGCACATAAATAAATGTGGTGAAGAGAGTTGATGGTGCCCAGCTATCAAAATACATAGCGTCTGGGGTCTTAAAAGCTTGAAGGTAAACAAGTGGTCATCTAGCTGAAAAGGAACAAAACCCACATGGAAGAAGCACACCAGCCTGTGTGTCCATGAGGTGCCAAAGGGATCAGAGAACAAAAAATCACATCATTGAGAATGAGGGGGCGTCCAGATTGGGGACCCAAAGGGATCTGGACATCCGCTTACAGAAGGGTCATGGAGAGGAAATGAGTCAGTCAGGGTGCGGTGTATTGTATGATGAAACATACAATTTTCCTTTAGTTCCTTAACGCTTTCTCCTCACTCTGCTATCATGATCCCAATTCTACCTCACAAGTCCGAGCAGACCAGAGGATGCACACTGGTACAGATAGGAACTAGAAACACAAGAAACCCAGGACAGATGATTTCTTCAGTACCAGAAAGGGGGAACTGATTTTTATTATTATAGATCATTATATTGGGGGTTCATATGACTCTTATCACAATCCATACATACGTCCATCATAAATCAAGCACATAGGGCTGAGCCCCTGTGGCACAGTGGTTGTGTGCGGGACTGCAGCCCACTGGGTTGGAGGTTCAAATCTAGCAGTAAGGCTGGGCCTCCTACTCCCACCACCAGAGGGCAGTGAGGGTCCCCCCCCCCCCAAAAAAAAAAAAGCAAAAGCAAAAAAAAATCAAGCACACTTGTACATTTGCTGCCCTCATCATTCTCAAAACATTCGCTTTCTATTTAAGCCCTTGGCCATCAGCTCCTCACATTTTCCCCTCCCTCATGAGCCCTTGATAAATTATTTTATCATATCTTACACTGGCTGGTGTCTCCCTTCACCCATTTCCCCACTGCCCATACCCCAGGAAGTTATATGTAGATCCTTATCATCAGTTCCCCCTTCCTACTCCATCTTCCCTCCACCTTCCTGGTATCGCCACACTCACCACTGGCCCTGTCCTGGATCATCTATCCTGGAATCCCTATGTTTCATAGCTATACTGCATCCTAACAGAGGAGGAATTGCTTTTAAGATTCTTCATATAACCTCCTCCCTGGTGAATGGACAACAGAAAAAGGGGTGAAGAGAGACATCAGACAGTGTAAGACATGAAAAAATTATCCTAATTTATAAATTATCAAGGGTACATGAGGGAGAGGGACGTGGGGAGGTAGGGGGAAATGAGCAGTTGATAACATGGGCACAAACAGAAGGAGGATGTTTTGAGATGCTCAAGGCAACAAATGCACAAATGTGCTTGAAACAATGGATGTTTGTATGGATTGTGATAAGAGTTGTAGGAGTCCCCAATAAAACAATTAAAATAAAAAGCCATCATCCACTGGAAGGGCTATGTAAATTATAGTGAGGGAAGATATCATTAAATATTAAGAAATTGTTGAATGCCAAGAAAAATAATATAGAGAATGAAATCTTTTCTTTGGGAATATTTAAGGTAGAAATAAAAAGTGAAAATGGGAACCAGCTAGCAATAACTTTTTCATGTCTCTTGTATTTTTATTCATTTTCAAAATATTTCCCAAGAAAGGGATATGCTAGTGAAACTCTTTGCCAACGAAATGTTTCTATTAAAGTAATTATAATGAATAAATTTTTAATTCTGAATTAAAAAAAAAAAAGTGTCCAAAATGAAAGACATCATTTTGAGAACTAAAATGTGCCTGACCCATGCCAGAGTAATTTCTGAAATGCTGGACAATGAATAGAGACGACTATGGAAGAATGTCTTTGAATTATGGTGTTAGTGAAGAATGTTAAATATACCACAGACTGCCTGAAGAAAGAAAAATATGTCTAGGAAGAAGTATAGACAGCATGCTGTACTTTTAACATACGGCAGAAAACTTCTGTAAATGTCTAATTGCACGTTACTAGGAGGTATCAGTCTGTGGGGAAGGACACTGTGCTTGGTAGAACCTATAAGCCTCAACAAGACCGATGGGTACACTGGTAATGACTGTGAGGGTGGCGCAGGGCAGGGAGCGGTCTCTGTTCCACATAGAGGATCACCATGAGTAAAAAACACACCTGCGAGGTCTTGGGGGGGGGGGGGGGGGGGGGGGGGGGGGGGGGGGGGGGGAAGGACGGAGGGGTAAGGAAGAGAAGCTGATATCAAGGGCCCGAGTGAAAATGCGGATATTTGGAGAATGCTAATGAAAAGCAGGCATGTGAAGGTGCTTGGCACAGTATATGTAAGTATGTATTGTGAAAAGCGATGTACAGGAGCTGAGCCCCGGTGGCATAGTGGTTGTGTGCGGGACTGCGGCCCACACGCTTGGCAGTTCAAATCCAGCAGCAGCTCTCCAGGAGCAAGGCTGGGCCTACCACTCCCACAGATTTTTTTTTCTAGATCTAAAAAAACCCAAAAAACCAAAACAAAACCAAAAAAATTGGGGGGTGGTGGTGGCAAAAAACGATGTAAGAGCCCCCAATAAAATGATTAAAACACACACACACACACACACACATAGTGGTGATGGGGGCGGGTAAGGAAGGGGAGATAAAACAATGGACTAGAGTGTGGACAGATGCTGACTTGGGTGAAAGGTAAAGTGACCAGACATCCCGCTTTTTAACAATTTAACAACGTCCCGTGGCATTTTAAAATTAAAATAAATATATTACAATACTATTTTTGCATTATATAAAATTTTTTGTTGCTCCATATAGACCAAATTTTTAATCAAGAAACACACCCACCTCCACACCTATGTCCCATCAATAGTGTCCCGCTTAAAATCTGGTCACTTTAGAGGGGTGGTAGACCACAAAAGGGAGAAGTCAGACGAGGTGATGTGGGAGAGAATTAGGAGGTGCTCATGAGCGGTTTTGAACTGTTAAAAGCAGCATTGATGGTATGAAATGTAAACACCCCCTACCCAATTCACAATAAAATAAAACTTAAAAATTATATTATCTGAAAAAAAAACCACACCTGCACACAAGTGAGCAATCTTCATGACTGTATGACTACTCTTTAAAAGGTTTTTCTTCCCATTTTTTTCAACAAAAGGAAACAATGTGTTTGCTGTGAATATATTTTGAAGACTACCTTTTAAAAGATTTTCAGTTGATAAGAAACCAAAATAAAAAAGCTAATTTTTAGATCTAAAAAGGCTTCTCAAATGGGTTTGGGGGAATATAACACATAAAGAACACAAAGGCAAGTTGCTTTAATAATAGCAGTCTGATTTCTCTTTAGTATCGACATTGCTCTAATGGACAGTTGGAAATTATAAACATATTTCAAGAGTTGCCAATTTATGCTGCCCCTTTCATAATACAGTTAATTCTTTGTTTACTACTCAAACTTTCAACATTCTTGCTACTATCACACTGGATAAAGCTGTGGTTATTAGGTGTCATCTGGTCTGTTCCCAAACTGGGCTCACGTAGTTCTGAAATCTTAGTAGGAAAGCAAGAGTTCCAGAGTCATGCAAGTCTTAGTGATGCTGGGTTAACTATGTTCCACAGAACCTGTAGGTTTAGTAAAAAACTGTATTCTTAAAGGGGTACACAACACGCCGCATTTCTGACTTACTTCATCAAAGAACCTAATATATAAGGCAGCAAGCTGCAGCATATAATTTAGAAAATGCTAATATAAATCAATATCCTCCTACCTTACAGATTTGCTAAGACACAAACATGTCAAATATTAAAATGGTAAAATGAAACTACATGTCAAGTCTTCCTATTCTTAGAAGTTTCATAGACTCTTTGACCAAGTGCTTTATCACTTTTGTATTTACCTCATAGAGGTGGCTTCAGAGAAAGATCTATAAGAAAAGTTAAATGAAATTAAATGAGAATAACTCTATTAATCTAAGTGGCGATCAGTATTTCAAAATCTGAGCTCATTAGTTAAGTTAGAGAATGGAACAAAAGAACACTACAACAGACTTGTAATTACATAAAAGTACTCAAATACCCTTTTTAAAGGTACTATCAATGGTAGTGAAAAGCATTAGTAAGTTTAATTAAAATATCTTCCATCTCACATAGGCTATAACTTTTTCTTTTTTGTTTTGTTTTTTGGGCTTCACTGCCCTCTGGTGGTGGGAGTAGGAGGCCCAGCCTTTGCTCCTGCGGAGCTGCTGCTGGAATTGAACCTCCATCCCAGTGGGCCACAGTCCCGCGCATAACCACTACGCCACCTGGGCTCAGCCCAGCTATAACTTATTCTTGCCAGTGCCCAGAAACCCAAAGAGTTAGAGAGCTAGACTTTCCTTTTCATATAAATCAGCAGAGGTTCATTTATTTCAGGACTGCAACTTCAGACCACCACTTCAAAAGCAAAACATTTCTACTGTTCCTTAAAGTGCCTGCTATAGCAAATAACATGGCTTTTGTTTTTACCCTGAAATTATTTATTGCTATGGCTTTAATAAATTTAGCTTCCTAACAATAAAAACATAATAGTCTATCTCATAACAATTTATAAATCTTGTTCAAGAAAACAATAACCCTCTTGGCCTATAGAAAGTAAAAAGTTGAATTTACTCTACTTGAACCATTTTCTTGTATTTCCATAATGTATTACTTATTTAGACTTGGGGTACTTAATTTGCACATAAAGCGTACCATAATTTTCAAGGCACTGAAAAGTACAAATCAGGTAATAAAACAGTTTTGATTTCTAACCAAATTATTATTTTTCCATCACAATTTTGCATTATGATGTATAAAAAGGGAGAACAAAATGCAATCAAAAAAAGGGCATCTTATATAAAACTTATTCTAAACTAACAATATGCAAAGTATTAAATTCAACTAGCAAATGTTGTTGTTTTTTATTTGTACCCAAGACAGCATATGCAATAAAAAGGCGCTAAATGTCTGAAACAAGCTTCACTTATTCTGCAAATTAGGTCACTTAAAGCGTTAAAGGTCTTCAAGCTTAGTTATTCACCAAGTCCCTTTCTCATTATCTGGAGAGAAAATGCATTCTTTTAAAAAGAAGCGCTCATCTGTGGAAACTTTCTAATTAACTTGGTTCAAAGCATGTGCAAGATGGCAGTTTTCTACACTGTTTCAGCATTTTAATTGGCAGAAAATGCTTAGCAGCCTATTCACAACCCCCCCTTGGTAATTAAGCTAGGGTCAACTCTATGACTAAATGAGCCAATCTTTGAAACAAACGATTTCTACCATACACAGTACATAGCATATTTGGTTTACAGCAGTCTTGGAACAAAGTTAATGAGGTAGGAGCTGTGTCACTATGGGAGATTTATATAGAAGAAGTTAACCTTTCTTAATGGTGCAGCAGTCATTAAAAATAATTACTTGCAGGGCATTCTCTGTAACAATTATTAACATCTATCAGGACATAATTAATTCAGGCTTCATTTCTGACAATGCTAATAACCACCTACAAGCATCTAATCAATATTCACTATTAGTAATGTATTTGTTTTCAAAGCAAGTACAATTTTCTCTAAGGCTTTTCTGATTGCCTAGGCTGTTACTTCCACCATTACTCGTCAAGCATCTGTCAACATCCTCATTACAATATATGGATCATGACAATATTGCAATATAGACTAAAGACAATAATCTATAACTGATAAGAAAACAAACAACTAGGTTGTTAAAGCATTGAAGAATAAAAGATACTATTCGTTTTAACTCTGGATGAAACAAGTCTGTCATTCTTTTTCCCATAGGGATTTAAAATAAATAACAGACCTAGGGCCTTTTTCTTGCCCCATGAGTATATATGAGCATCCAAGGGGTACCATGCCTCTCAAGATGTTTATTGATCTACAAAGAGCAGTCATCAGGATGCCAGACAAGAGCCCTGATTTTCTCTCTCTCGGGTCGGACAGTATAGGAGCTCAGGTAGCATAGTCGTTTAGTTTGAGCGTGAACCACTAGGTGAGGTTTTCGGTTCCATAAAGATTTCAGCTTTTGAAACTGAAAGGGGTTTTCCTGTAGAGTCAACTATGAGATAGTTGATTCCATGGCAGTGGGTTTGATTTTGGAAGGTCAGCATTAAACCCCGTGGGTGAGTTTCCTCTGTATTTATTGCTCTTCTGTACTTAATTTAGCTTGTTTGCCAGAGGACTCTTCCTTAAATTTCTGATACAACTCAAACTATACTTACATGAATGTGTATAGCAATATCTGCATCTCTAATACTTTCCTGTAGATAGTGTTCCATTGCTATCCAAAAGGTCTTCATTGGCCTTTTTTTTCCAGGTTCTTCTTTGCCGTCTGCCAGTCTGGAAGCCCCTCTGAAACCTTCCACAGCGGTCGCCTTGCTGGTATCTGACATGACAGTGGCACTGTTTTCTGTGTCACAACAGGCAAGCCAATGCAGTACAACAAACTGACAAAAAGTGGTGGCTCACCTCATGTACTTTAGACATGCTACCAGTCCCTGGAGAAGGCCATAAGGCTAGGAAGAATCAGCAAAAAAGAAGACCCTCAATGAGAAAGACAGAGTGCCTATAACAACGAATTAAAAATACAATGATTATGAGGGTGGTGCAGGACACCAAGCAGCAGTGTTTCCTTCTGTTAAACCTACAGGGTAACTAGGAGTGAGAACTGATGGTTCCTAACAAAAACCGTCACTTTTCTGCCTGACACGGCACTACCTATCAAACCACTATTTCAGTGAATATATACTCTCTTCATCTCTTTGTTGATTACACTATGGCAAGCCATATTTAATAAATATTGTAGCAAAAAATGGTAGAGCACAGCAACAGAGCACAGTAGTTACTCCGAGGCTTCAGCTGAAGAATCAGCTAAGCTGTTGATGTCCAGCAGATTCACAGGGTTGTCAATGGCTGACTGTTCAGTAGCAGATGGCCAAGAGGACAGTGCAAGACTGAGGCCCACAGGGTTGGCAGTTCAAATCCAGCAGCAGCTCTCCAGGAGCAAGGCTGGGCTTCCTACTCCCACCATGGCAGTAATGCAAAAAAAAAAAAGTGTTTAGCACTCAACTCTTGGAAAAGGTACAATTTTTTTTAAAGTTAATGCATTCATTCAACTATTGAGTGTGTGTGTGTGTGTGTGTGTGTGTGTGTGTGTATTCCTGTTGCAGAGATGGAATAAAAACACAAGATCCAAGGAGATGTTACCACTGGTGGTACATTGGGTTACCCATTAGTCAGCAGTTCAAACCCAACAGCCACTTCTCAGAATAAAGATGAGGTTGTCTGATCCTGGAAAGAGCTACAGCAAAGAAACCCAAAGGGGCACTTCTACTCCATCCTATAAGATTACTTTGAGTCAGAATCAGTTAGATGACAGTGGGTGGTGGGTTTCTTTACTATGTATTGGTAGCATTTCATTTTGTGTTCAATAAAAAAACACAAGAAATTTGACCATTTAGTCCTGGTAACATAGTGGATTATGGAGCAGTTTAAAACTACTAGCTGCGATACTGGGGGCCTAAGTGGAGGGAGTATGTTTTGAGAGTGATGATGGCAACAAATGTGCAAATGTGGCCTGCATACAATTGATGTATGTATGGATTGTGAGGGGAGGTGTGTGAGTCCCCAATAAAATGATTCATAAAAAATAAAAAAAATTTTAAAGGGAGAGGGTAAGGGCTTGAGCTTAAGGGCTCAAGTAGAAAATATTTGGAAATGAATCTGGCAACATGTGTACAAATGTGCTTGATACAAATGATGTATGAAATGTTATTAAGATCTGTACGAGCCCCCATAAAATTATTTTAAAGGGCTGAGCCCCGGTGGCGTAGTGGTTGTGCGCGGGACTGCGGCCCACTGGGACGGAGGTTCCATTCCAGCAGTGGGGTTGGGCCTCCTACTCCCACCACGGGAGAGCAGTGATGCCCACCCCCCAAAAAAAATTATTTTAAAAACAGAACAAAACAAGAAAAACCACCAGCTGCTCCCTGGGAGAAAGATAAGGCTTTCTGTTCCCACAGAGATACAGTCTTATGGGACATCTCCTCACAGAAGGATCACAAGAAAGGGATGAGTCAATCAGCGCGCAGCATAGCACTCATGAAACACACTATTCCTCTGGTTCCTTGGCTTCCTCTCCCCCCATCATAATGCCCCTAATTCAGGGCTAGACAGGAGCACGTATACAGGGAGAAGCAATACCAGGAGGGTAGGAGGGAGGTGGGGGGAGAAGGGGAAGAAGAGGGAACCAATCACAATGATTGAAACAAAACCACCACCCACAACCCCACCCCACCCAGGGGGATGAACAACAGAAACCATGGGGAAAGGGATACAGTGGTCGGTGTAAGGTATGAAAATAATAACATCATTTATCAAGGGGTTATGAGGATGAGAGCGAGGAAAAGAAGTTGCTGATACTAAGGGCTCAATAGAAAGTAGATGTTTACAAAACAATGATGGCAACATATATACAAATATGCTAGATACAATTGATATATGAAGTGTTATAAGAGCTGTATGAACCCCCAATAAAGTGATCTTTTAATTAAAAAAAATACACAGGGATAGTTCTCCTCTATCTTATATAGGGTCACTATGGGTCAGGACAGACTCAGGGGCAGTTGATTTGGTTTGGTTTTGGATCTATTCCAAATAAAATGCCTATATAATGGAATTCATTATTCCAAAAACACATTTTCTTGTCAAGTTTTAAACATTTGTCCTGTCAATTCTTTATCTTGCAAGAATTCATATTGAGTACAGACTCGAACATATCATTTTAGTCTTTTCTGATTACCATTTTCTAGTACCAGTACTTACTGAGCTTACCAACCAGAACTGTATTTAGCTATTCCCTAAGTTCACAATAATTACACCATAGTTTTGCAAAGCAAAGAAGCTTTTATTTTGAATATATGTTCCTAAAAGCCTATTCATTCTCTGAATATCTTATTAACAAAGTGTACTGGCATAGTTGATATTTTCATAAAATGATCTTCAAAGATTCATTTTTAACAAGCATTTTCCATAAATTATAACTGAAAAGTTACAGATTAATACTAAGCAACTTGTTCATTCAATCAATTGAGGTGTATGTGTGTGTGTGTTTTGTTTTTTAACTTTCATTAAATGCATTGTGTATAAAATATGCAACAAATGGTGGTGGACTCCATGGAAACATATGGTGCTGATGACTGCACTGCATGATAAATACAACCAGGATCACTTAAATGTACATGTGAAAAACGCTGATCTGACAAATGTTTCGTTATATACAGTTTTACCACTATTAAGCAATTAAATACAAATGTGCACAAAATGTGTCATTTTAACTACAAGTATCTAATTCATTTACATAAATTATACTCATCTTGTGCCATCACCACAACTGTCGATGTCCAAAATTCTACCTCACCCTGGAACACGTACTCAGTAGCCAATCAACAACTCTCATTCCTTTCTCCCCCATGGCAGTAATAAACTTTTATTTCCTCGCATTTGCCTACTTGAAAGAGTTCATACAAATAGGATCCATACAAGTGCCATCTGTGTCTTTGTTTCTGACTTACTTCACTCACGGTTTTCAAGGTTCCCTCATGCCATAGCATGCATAGAACTGTTTTCATTTCACTGCATGTATATATCAGTTTATTTATCTGTTCCACTGATGATAGAGAGTAGGCTTATTTCCCCCTTTTGATTATTATGAAGAATGCTGCAATGACTATTATTTTACAAGCCAGTGCATACTTTTTGCTACTAGGTGGTTTTTATCCTTTGAATTAGGAAGATAAAGAAGACTCAGTTATAACTTTAAGCAACTTAAAGTACAAGGGCAATTGACCGAATCATGACAAATTTCTACTATCTACATTAGATGGAGGTGTCTAGAGGAAAATATGGAACTTAATTAAGTCTACACTGGTCAGTAGAGGGATAATTCCTGAACTGAATCTTTGATGAATAGTAATAGACAGCCAGGCAAAGGAAAAGAAGGTATTCTAACTAATAAGGTAAGAGTGTACAAAAGCAGAGAAGAGTGGAAGACATCAGACCTAATCTAGTAGAACCTTCTTGTGGTTAAAATCAAGAAAGAAACGAATAGTGGTAGTTTGAACGGAAAGTAAGTAGGACATTAGGAAACACAGTATAGAACATCACGATCAAGCAAAGAACTCAGAAATTTGAGTCAGCATAGAATAATGCACTTTATTTCATATTAAGAGCACATAAAGTATATTAAAATAATCACGTCACATCAAAATCAACTTTTCAGGGATATTCTTGTTGATCTATTTTGTTTTTGTTTGAAATGAACTGTCATTTCAGTTTTACTTTTCCTCCTTTTAATATAAACATGGGTCCTATGTTTTATGTTATAATATAAAGGATGTAAGAAAGAGATTAGCAATACAATGAAAATATTAAGTGCTATACGGGAACATGCGAATGTCATAAAAGTAGTAACAAAATTAGGTTTGGAAGTTTACATCTACTTGAGAATGCTACCTATTATAAGGTGATTTTTTTCCCCGCCGCCCTGCCCCCCCAGTAAGGTGATTTTTGAAGGGGAAACATTCAAATCTCTTACCTGATGCTCCTATATTTGACTTATCTTCAGGAAGAAGATTTTTTTCCTTTTCTGGATCTTCAATTAAAAGTCTGTCAAAATGCTCGATACAAAGTCTACTGTCAATCTGATATAACAGTGCCGGGCAAAGGCATGTAAAGAGTTCAGGTGTGATAGGAGAGTTGACATCATGACCAAATTGTCTTAAGAGCTGAGTGACGTTCAAGCACTGTAAAAAGATTAATAAAGTAAATTAAGCACAAGAGAATCTTTAAGAATATGCAGTAATAGTTAATATTCTACATTGTACTTGGAAATTATCTATTCTGACTGCTATCTATTATTAATACCAATTCTTTTATCTGTGAATTTATGATAGGAATATATTCGATGAGCTTACTCAAGACTATGAGTTTTCCCCATGAGTGAGAGATAATGACCTCTGACCATTCAAGGAACAATTTACAACTGTATCCTCAAAGATTCTTAAGGGGGTAGGAGAAAATTCCCCTGTAATCTCCCTAGTCAGATTATAGTGATCAGTTATTTTTTATATTCTTAATCTGTGAAGAAGTGTTACATATATCTAGAGTTTAAATAACTTTACTTAAAAGCAATTCAAAAATAGGTACTCGCACTATCTCCAACACCCCCCAAATAATATTATCTTGGGAACTTCTAGACAGATGCTTATTGAGAGACAAAAACAGAGTTGGAAGGCTAACATAACAACAACAAACAGCAGTTTCATCTACTGAAACCTTAAAAATAAAATAAAACAGAAAGGGTTAAAACAAACAAGTTTTAGTTCTTACCACTGAGTAAAAACACTTAAAGCATAAGGGCTATGCATTTTCACACATGCCCACTCTAGTTAAAGGTGTATTTTCTTTTTTTTTAATTAATCATTTCGTTGGGGGTTCATACAACTCACCACAATCATACATACGTCCATTGTATGTCAGGCACATTTGTAAATCTCTTGCCCTCATCATTCTCAAAACATTTACTTTCTATTTAAGACCTTGGCATGGGCTGATTTTTCCCCTCCCTTCCTGGCCCCCTACCTAATGAACCCTTGATAATTTATAAATTATTATTACTTTGTCATAGCTTACACTGTCTGATGTCTCCCTTCATCTACTTCCCCATTGGTCCTACCCCGGGGAAGTGGTTATATGTAGATCCTTATAATCAGTTCCCATTGTCTACCCCACCTTCCCTCCAACCTCCTGGTATCGCCACTCTCATCACTGGTGCTGAAGGGATCATCTGTCCTCTATTCCCTAGGCTTCCAGTTCCTATCTGTACCAGTGTACATTCTTTGGTCTGCCCGAATTTGTAAAGTAGAATTAGAATCATGATAGTGGGGAAGAGTTAGCATTGAAGAACTAGAGGAGAAAGTTGTATGCGTCAGAATTGTTACCCTGCATCCTAACTAGTTTGTCTCTTCCCTGCAACCCCAGTGTAAGGGAAAGTTTGTTACCTACAGATGGGCTCTGGGTTCCCAACCTGTACTTCCCATCATGTACAATATAATTCTTAGTAAAGATGTGTTTTCTTACTTGCTTTATCTCACCACGTGTTTTTACCTATGGTAGCAAAACAACTAAAGGGGAAGATTGTGGAGATTCCTCTTTCGTCTAAATTATGAGGTACGACACTAACCACCACACAGAACATGTTCAGAACTGTTGGGAATTCCCAGTATGCATAAGGCTTGTGAAGACATAGCATCAACAGGTCTTATAATACTTACTCCCCCAGACCTTTTACAGAGAATTAACAAGTATGTTAATGTCTGGTTATTAGCAATTAGGACACTCTGGGGCATTATCTATATTAATAATATATTTATTTTGAAGTGCACTAAGATTTCAACATATACGCTAATATTAGTGTTTGAAACTGTTCAAACCAAATCTAATGATTTATCCAGGAAGGAAACACAAAAGATATTTACGTGTGAAACTTATCTCAATAAAAAAGGGAAATAGATGAGGGTTATTTTCTATACTTGCTGTTGAAGCAAAAAACAGAAGAAGCCTACCCACCATTTATATTTTCCCTATGGCACTTTCTATATTTACAACCGGCTTGAAAAAGCTCATGGAGACATTTCATCAACTTCTATTTCCATTTTCCCACAAACCTTCTGAAGCTACTTCATATAAGCAATTAAGATTCTGATTCCAATTAAGTTTTCTTTTTTTCTTTTTTTTGGGGGGGGAGGGGGCATCACTGCCCTCTGATGGGAGTGGGAGGCCCAGCCTTGCTTCTGGAGAACTGCTGCTGAATTTGAACCGCCAAGCCAGTGGGTCGCAGTCCCGCACTCAACCACTACCATTGAAGTTTTCTAAAATTCCATTATTAAAAAGTGCTAACAATGAGGCGAAACAGGGGCATTGATATGACATTAAAGAAACAAGATATGCTTGACGTGCATGATTAAAAACAAAACTCGAAGAATCAGTCATATGCAAATGCATCAGAATGAAGATCTCCAAGGGCGATCCTCCATAGAATCTCTCCCCTCTTAAGGGGTGGGAAAAGACTACTCACACTTTTACATAAACAACATGTTCCGTCTACATTTGTTTGCCAACCAAACAAATTGACTTTAATGAAACAAACAAGCACAGAAAAAACTGGCACAGAAACAACTGAAAAATTGCTTCCTGGGCTGAGTCCCAGTGGCATAAGTGGTTGAGTGTGGGACTGCGGACAGCGGGCTTGGCGGTTTAAATCCAGCGGTGGCTCTCAGGAACAGCGCTGGGTAGCCCCCACGACCACCAGAGGGGAGTGAGGTCCCCCCCAAAAAAAATGCTTCCTAAACAGGGAACTGATTGTAATGATCAACATATCACACACACCCCACGCATGCGCGATGAACAACAGCAACGTGGTGAAAGGAGACACTGGATGGTGTAAGGTAGGAAAATAACAATAATATATAATTTAACACGGGTTCACAGAGGTGGGAAGGCAGGGGAGGAAAGGAAAAAGAGGAGCTGATATCAAGTAGAAAGAAAATGCTTTAAAAATAGATGATGGCTATTAAAACAGAAAATGATGACGGCAACATATGCACAATTGTGACTGATACAATTGATGTATGTATTGTTATAAGAGCTTAAGAGCTCCCAATAAAATGGATAAAAAACACCAAAACTTCCTGAGGGTGGAGATACAGGGGCAGGGTGGCCGACAAACGTAAAGGTGCATGTCTTCAGTGTACAGAGGCCTTGTGAGCATTCAGACCATGGCCCAGGGAAATAGCTGACCACATGTGTCAAATAGTTGACAACAGAGCTAGAAAAAGGACTGGGAACCACTAAGTAACTAATGTGATAAATTAATTTTGTTTTTTTGTTTTGGGGGCATCACTGCCCTCTGGTAGTGGGAGTAGGAGGCCCAGCCTTGCTGCTGGATTTGAACCTCCAACCCAATGGGTCACAGTCCCGCGCACAACCACTATGCCACCGGGGCTCAGCCCTGATAAATTAATTTTTAAAAAGCAATTGCTCTGGTTACTTCTCAAGAGCATAAGTGGGGGAGGTGGATGGTTTCAAGTATATATAAGCCAGCTAATGCTGACAACAGGGAAAAGCAATTTATAAAGTGAAATAAGTCATTAAGTAAGATAGGAAAATAAAGGATTAAAATAATAAATCTGTTCTCTAAAACTTTTAAATATTTACATTTGAGGAGGCCAAATTTGAGAAAAAATAAGTAAGATCTTTAATCTGATTTTTTTTTGGTTGCTCTTTTGTTCATGGATGCTTCCCAGAAATACATTTAGACAACTATTCCACTGTGACTCCTCTCTTTAGCTAAAATATCCCACAATGTGTAAGAATTATAGACATCTTTTTCCTACTCACCTCATCATGTTGGTGGTCATCTTCACTGTGATCTTTGTGATTAGCGGCTGAATAAATTGCACTTTTTTTAACATGTGAAGCTTCTCGCTTCCTAGTATGTCGAAGTTCACTTTCATTTTCGTGATCAAGACCTTGGTGTCCGTGACCAGAGTCATGACCATTATGCTGTGGAAGATGTGCATTAGAATGACCTTGGCTATGTGCACGATCAGCTTTGTAGACCTGATTGTACTCATACTGTTCGCCCTGGTCATGGCCAGGGGGGAAACCCGGTGTCGTAACCTCAGAATTGTCATTATTTTTCTTCCCCTTTCTTCTCTTTTTTGATTTTGGTTGCTTAACCTCACGTTGTTCTTGTGTTGTATTGGTCTCTATCGATGGTTCATGGCTAGGCTCCCCACGCTCACTGTGAGTGACGGAATCATTATGAAGATGGCGAGTGGTGTTGTGATCGAGGTGATGATGCGGATGGTGGTGGTGATGTTGTCGCCGACTGTGGTCATGTGGACGTTTAGTGTCAGATTTTGCAGAAACTTCAATGGTCTCTTTCTCTGGATCACACTTATGGTTTCTTTTAGTTGATACACTCGTCACAGTTTGGTTTTCGGAATTTAAATGATTATGGGAATGCTGGTGGTTATGCGAGTGAAAATGCTTTCCCTCTTGAACTGCCAAGATATCTAAGTGAGACACATGATCGTGGCCAAGATCTTCATGATTAATCTCAACTACTCTTATCTCTCCAAGGCCCAGGTTTGTTAAAAGTTTCTCCAGACCAAAAAAGGATAATCTTCCATTTTCACCGTAACGGTTAAAAAGTTTTTCTATATAGCATTTTTTTTGATTTTCAGCATCCAGCACTGAAAATTTGCTTGGCTCCGATTCCGTCATTCCACAATGATGTCTGTGGTGCTCTTCAGGACCATGGTCATGGTCTTCATGGCAGTGGTTGCAATGATGAAAGACAAATGTCAGCAAGCAAATGAGGCAAAATTTTGTGTGCATATGTACCTTCATTTCTATTTTTCCTAAGGGGATTTAGAGAAAGACAAAGCATTGATCATATGCTCACAGGATACTCAAAGTAATCACTTTTTAGCAATTATTCATTCACCATGCACATATAGAAACCTTAATTCTTTTAGGATTACAAATCATTCTTCCATCTACCAACTGTCTATAAAAATGTCACACTCTTGCCTACTAAAGTATGCACTAATCTTTGAACTTACAAACTGCTTGAGACCCATCTACAAGACTATACTCACCTTTTGAAAGAACGACACTAAATAGTTCTAATAACATTTATACAAAAATTGCTAACTTCCTTCCCAGTTGATACTGTACAAAGACTCACTGATCCCTACAGTTGAAGTCCTGGTCAGAAGAAGAAAGCCACACTGGTAAAAATGTATATAAAACAGAAAGAAAATGAAATGACTGCATCCATTTTGTTACTGTTGCTATGTGTTGATTACAAATTGTAACAGCCTTAGAGGGCATATTAAAAAGGTCCCATTAAAAAAACATAAACAGTGGCTGAGCCCCAGTGGCATAGTGGTTGTGCGTGGGACTGCAGCCCACTACGATGGAGGTTCAATTCCAGCAGCAGCTCCACAGAAGCAAAGGCTGGGCCTCCTACTACTACCAACAGAGGGTAGTGATGCCCCCCTCCAAAAAAACACACAAACAAAAACAGCCCTATAGGGTTTCCAAGGCTTCCACAGAAGCAGGCAGTCACATCTTTCTTCAATGAAGTGGCCAGTAGGTTTGAACGGCAAACTGAATGGTTGCTAATTAATTAATCACTACGTAATCACTATTACCACCAGGACCTTCATTCAATATGTGGAAAATCCAAAATTATCTGTAAGAAGTCAGTTAATTTGGTATATGAGAGAGCTTGAAAAAGTTAATGGAAAAATTTTATTATCTTTTCATTCCATTTGTCATGAACTTTTTAAAGCCCCTGTATGTTTTTTTAACAGTTTTATTGCCACTTAATCAATATATCACAAAACTTAACAGTTTGATTATAGCAAGAAAAATTATATGTTCATTACCACAATCAATTACTGAACACCTTCTGCCCGATTTATTTTTATAAATTCATTTAAAGTAGCAAATACCTATAAATAAACTTAACAAATATGTGCAAGACAATTATCTAAACTATATTAAAGAGAGAAATTAAACACCTAAATAGATGGACAAATATATGTCAATAATTGAGACTAACAGTGGAAATTGTCACTTCTACCTAAATTGAGCTGGATATTCTATGTATTCTGAACCAAAATCTCAGGAATTTATTCTGTGGAAACTGATGAGCTATTTCAGATACCTGTCTAGAAATAAAAGGAGTTATTAAAAGAACACAAGAATGCTCACTAAAACATTATTCAGAGGGCTGAGCCCTGGTGGCGTAGTGGTTGTGCGCGGGACTGCGGGCCACTGGGACGGAGGTTCAATTCCAGCAGTGGGGCTGGGCCTCCTACTCCCACCACCGGAGAGCTATGATGCCCCCCCCCCAAAAAAAAAAAACATTATTCAGACAGTAGTAGAGAAAACAAGCAAAAACAAGTTGTTCCTTAGTTAAACTGGGAAAATTAAAGCGAGTTCTTACAATGTAACGTCACACAGGAATTCATATAGAAGAGCAAGCCAAGATAATTGAGAAATCAGCAAAGCAATACAAATCAAGACTTCTCTTTTAAAGCTAAATAAAGAAACTGCACTTGCATAGGGCTAGATAAATAAGCCACTGCGTCAGAACAGAGTTCAGAAAGAGAATCAGTAAAATTGGCTATAAAAAATGGTTTCGCTGAGCCCTGGTGGCGTAGTGGTTGTGCACAAGACCATGGCCCACTGGGATGGAGGTTCAATTCCAACAGCAGCTCCACAGTGGCAAAGGTTGGGCCTCCTACTCCCACCACCAAAGGGCAGTGATGCCCAAAAACAAACAAGGCTGAGCCCCGGTGACACAGTGGTTGTGCGCGGGACTGCGGCCCACTGGGATGGAGGTTCAATTCCAGCTCCACGGAGCAAAGGCTGGGCCTCCTACTCCCACCACCTGAGGGCTGCAATGCCCCCCCCAAAAACAAACAAACAAAAATGGTTCCTCCCCACCGCACACAAGTCAATTCCAAGTCAATTACATACCTAAATTTGAAAGCAAAACTTTTGGCACACTTTAACATATTGAAAAATATCACAATAGTTTTGGGCTAAGATGAGATTTCTTAGAAAGACACAGAAAGACATGCCACAAAGAAAATTTATATAAAAATCTTTCTACAAGACAGGATACCATAAGCAAACATATGACAAACCGTATATTAGAAGATATTTGTAATGTAAATATGTGAACCACGTACATAACCAAGAAAGGGAAAAAAGCAAGCAGAACCTCTATAAAACACATGTATCAATAAAGGGAAAACTCCAATATACAACTACATAAGGATCTAAACAGGAAGGCTGATTAAGCAACAATGTACAAATACTAATAATGTAAATAACAGAAATTGCGATAACGAACCCTGACACTAATGGACAAAATGAATGCCTGACAACATCAGGTTAGCGAAGATATAACATGGAGAAGTAAAAACCACTTTACACTGCTGAAAAGAATACCGGGGGCTTCAAAATGTTTGTGGAGAAATTGCCACAATCTAGTTGGGGAAGTTATCTGGACCATCTTGGAGCTCAGTTCAGCGAATCTTAACAGAAGATGTGGGAATGAGAAGGGTGCTGTAAAATGAGTGCCTTGTATTCTGACTAACCAGGAAAAAGAGCTTCGAGAATAAACAGGCTATGCTTTGAAAAAACAGCTGCAAAGCAATCCAGATTTTTTCCCCAGGGTGAGGAGACATGGCGGTATTCTTATGATCCCCAAGGCAAGCATCAATCAGGTCAGTGGAAGACGCCATTGTCAGCTCACCTCAAAAAAAGCTTTTCAAGTGAAAAAGATCAAGATGATGCTCATTTGTTTTTTTGATGTGAGAGGGAAAGTGCATTTGGAGTTCGTTCCACCAGGTCAGACTGTTAATCAAGCTTTCTGTTTAGAAGTTCTGAAAAAATTGCCTTACTGTGCAACAAAAAAGGTCGGACTTGTGGTAGGCTGGAGAATCCACCACAACAAGGCACCTTTCTCAGGCAGACATGCAGGTGCACCAGTTCTTGCAAAAAGCTAGCCTGCCTCCCTTACCCCCCACGCACCTTGCTCAACTGACCTGGCTCTGTGTTACTTCTTGCTGTTTGATGATGTAGAAGAGGTGAAGAAAAAAGAGGGAGGTACTGTCAGCCATCCAAACAGGTGAGTTTGAAAAATGTTTCCAAGAATGGAATTCTTGACTGTGGCCCACTGGGATAGAGGTTCAATTCCAGCTCCACAGAAGCAAAGGCTGGGCCTCCTACTCCCACCACCAGAGGGCAATGATGCCCAAAAAACAAAACCAACAACAACAACAAAAAGAATGGAATTGCAGGTTTTGATAGATATATTCAGTATAATGCATAGTACCTTGAAGGTGAAAATACTATTTTGATTTAAAAAAATTTAATACATAACTTTGAAAAAATTTCATTGGGGAAAGGAGGTGTTAAAACCCTATGTATATTATACTAACTTGACTTTTTAAAAAAATGATGCTTACAATCAAATGGATACTTTTAATGAAAAAAAAGAAACATAATAGCTGTATCTGTCATGCACACACAGATATATGTAATTTGAATGCATTTTATTCATCAAAATATACATTACTTATCAAGTTTCTTAAAGAAGCCATTTCAATGTCCAGATTTGTACTTCTAAAGTCAATAAGGTACAAAGAGAAATTACTAAAACCTCAATCTGAATGTCAATTATTGTCATAAGTTTCATGACAATCCTTAGAATAAATGTATACCATCCATTTCCTAATGTAAAAAAAAAAAATCATACAAAATAAGCAGGCTTGGCTGAGCCCCGGTGGTGTAGTGGTTGTGCCCGGGACTGCGGCCCACTGGGACGGAGGTTCAATTCCAGCAGTGGGACTGGGCCTCCTACTCCCACCACCGGAAAGCAGTGATGCCCCCCCCCCCCAAAAAAAAAAAAAGCAGGCTTACAGAACAGGTAGGACTGGCAGACCCCCGAGATAGGTCTATAGTTCTGGAAAGGACCTTACTTCTGTGGCTCAATTTTTAACCAAATAGACAAGTCTCAAGGTGAAGCTACTCCTTGGCTGTTAGTTGGTCATGTTTTGTGCTCTGCAAGTTGCTGTGATGCTGGAAGATACATAACTGGTACTTCAAATATCATCATAAACAGATTAAAAAAGAACTTTTATACTAAGAACAGACTCTGACTGCCATCAAATCGATGCCCACCCTATAGGACAGAGTCCAACTGCCCCTGTGAGTTTCCAGGACTAACTCTTTAAGGGAGTAGAAAGTTCTTTCTCCCTTGGAACAGCTGGTGTTTTCAAAAAACTCATCTGTTGAGTTCACAGCTCAACAGGTAACAACGATGCCACGAGGGCTCCTGAGAGATTAGCCACTGAATGCTTATAATTAACAGCAGAAAAATATCTGATATAGTGACTGATGATCTCTTCAAAATACGCCTAGGGAAGAGATGCCTTCTCAAAGTAGCATCAACTCTGATGTCCTGATATAAAACTTTCATGACTTCATTTGTTGATGGGGCATGACTCAAAATGAAAAGAAACAGCTGAATACACCCAACAGTAATCAGTATGAAGGAAGAATCAAAGAAAATTGGTTGTCATCAACTATGAAACATTTTGAAATATAATTCATTAAAAAAAATCAATGCCCTCATATTAGGAGCTGAGATGAAATAGTATTGGCCATTTCAGCAGGACAGGCATATAATTTACAACTCTGGGAATGTCTAATTCAGGAGAAATGGCATCTCATTCATCATCAAATAGAATATTTCAAGAATTAAATTACCATATTGTTTGTGATAAAAAGCCAGTTTACCGTATATGCTTGTGTATAAGCTGAGTTTTTCAGCACATTTTTAAATGCAGTTTTGTGATAAAATTAGGTGCCTTGGCTAATATTTGGTTCATCTTGAATGTGAGTATATACATACAAGATTTACTCAAATTCATGTACCAATCAGTAGGATTACTGAAGAAAAAATTGAAGGATTCGGGCTGAGCCCCGGTGGCATAGTGGTTGTGCGCGGGACTGCGGCCCACTGGGACAGAGGTTCAATTCCAGCAGTGGGGCTGGGCCTCCTACTCCCACCGCCGGAGAGCAGTGATGCCCCCCCCCCCAAAAAAAAAGAAAAAAAATTGAAGCATTTTATCAGCATGAAGAATTAAGAACAAAATACACTGATAATTATTAGCAATTGGAATGCAAAAGATGGAAAGAGATCAGCAGCTGAAAAATATGGCCTTCATGACAGAAACATAGTTGGAGTTTGCAGGATAGAATTTTACAAGACCATCAACTTATTCACTGCAAATTATCTTTTCCAATTCAAGCATACCATTTTTCAATAAATAGTGACTATACATGTGGACCTTGCTAGATAGAATACACAGGATTTCAAACAGAATACATCTGTGGGAAGAGACACAGAGAAGCCCATTTATTTGTAATCTGAAACAAGATCAAGGGCTGACTGTGGAACAGATAATTGATTGCTCCCTTGAAAGTTCAGGTTGAAGCTGAAAAAAATGAGAAGTCCACAATAACCAAAAGACATCCTTGAGTACATCCTTCCTGAATTTTGAGAACATCTCAAGGGCAATTTATATCACAATGAACATCAAAGACTGATGAACAGACTAGTTGTGGATGGCACCAAGAATATCAGAGAAAAGCAAAGCAAAAGGTCATTAAATAGCACAGAGGAAAAAAAGATCAAAGTAGATGAGTCTGGAATATGCTCTTCATCACACAGTAGCTAAAGCACATGGAAGAAATAATGAAAGGAGCAGAACAATCTAGTTCAAAGGGCAGCTTGCAAAACACTATAATGAAACTGCAAAAACCTCTATTTAAAAAGTCAAAAAGGGCACACTCATCCTATCTGAAAGAAAAAATTCAAGGCATATATAGTGACTGTGAAGGATTCCATGTGCAAAGCATTGAAAAATGCAAAAAGCGCACACACACATACACACACACACACAAGATGGAAGGAATACAGTCAATGTACCTAAAAGAATTGGTCAATGTTCAAACATTTCAAAAGACATCATCTTCCTGAGAGACACTGGAACAAGTGGGGATGTGGGGGGCAGCATTGAGGGCTGCAAAAGCAGATGTCTATACTTAATCCTGATTGTGGGTTAGAGTGTGAAAGATCAAGAACGAATGCCACTGACGGAGGACTTCAAGCGGAGGAGTTCAAGCGGTATCAAGGCATTAATGAACTTCAGGAACTGATGGGACACTAGGACTAATGGGAATGTTCCACCTAATCGATGTAGTATCAGACTCACTCACTAGCTAAGAAATTTGCAAGACAGACAACTGAACAATTTACTGGGGATTCATATATTGTCTATTCCAAAGAAAGGTGACTCAACAGAATGTGGACATTATCAATTATCATTAATATCAGGTGCAGGTAAATTTTTGCTGAATTCAAAATCTGTTGCAGCTGTATTATTGACAGGCAGCTTCCTGAAACTCATGCTAGACTAAGAAAAACATATGGAACGAGGAATATCGTTGCTGATGTCAAATAGGTCCTGGCTGAAATTAGACAGTATCCGAAATGTTTGTGCTTTATTGATTATCCAAAGACATCCAACTCTGTAGCAGTCTCCCAAAACAGATGGCACGACCCAGAGGGAAAGAGGTCCTAAAATATTCCAGGGGGTGCTGGCAAAGCAGCAGAACACTACCAAAATTCTTAATTTGGGAGTGGGGGTAAGGGGTTGGAACACAGACATAACAGGCAAAGACACTGAGTAATGTTTTTCCTTGATAAAGGGGGCAGCAGGCCAAATAATTTTGGAAACTTATGGCATAGATTATATCAAATTACAGCTACAATTATGAAGTCTGAATACTGCAGAACATTTCATTGTGCTCATGCAAACTAAGAGATCGTTTCTTCAAACAGAACAAGATATTCCATGGCTTAAATCGGAAAATGGGTGTGTCAGGATGATACGCCTTCACCATACTTATTCAATCTGTATGCTGAACAAATCCTCCTCGGAAGGTGGACTACATGAACGCAGCATCGGTGTTGGCCGAAGGTTCATTGACGACCTGTGATGGCACAATCTCGCTTGCTCAAAGTAACGAGGGCATGCTGTAGAAGATCAAAGACAGCAGCTTTCAATGTAAAGGATTACAATGCAATGCAAAGAAAAAAAAAATCTTCAGGCTGAGCTCTGGTGGCGTAGTGGTTGAGTGCGGAACTGGGGCCCACTGGCTTGGTGGTTCAAATCCAGCAGCAGCAAGGCTGGGTAGCTCCCATGACCACCAGAGGGCAGTGATGCCAAAAAAAGAAAAAAAAATCGGCTGAGCCCCGGTGGCGTAGTGGTTGTGCACGGGACTGGGGGCCACTGGGATGGAGGTTCAATTCCAGCTCCACAGGAGCAAAGGCTGGGCCTCCTTCTCCCACCAGAGAGCAGTGATGCCCAAAAACAAACAAACAAAACAATCTTCACAAGTGAAACAATAGCCAACAACATAAAGAAAACACTGAAATTGGACTGAGCCCCAGTGGCGTAGTGGTTGTGCGCGGGACTGCGGCCCACTGGGTTGGAGGTTCAAATCCAGCAGCAAGGCTGGGCCTCCTATTCCCACCACCAGAGGGCAGTGATGCCCCAAAAACCCAAAAAGAAAAAAAAAAACACTGAAGTTGTCAAAGATTTCATTTTATCTGGATGCAAATCAATGCTCATGGAAGCAGCAGCAGTTAAGAGACCAAATGTCATATTGCACCGGGCCAACACAATGCACAAGACCTCTTTAAAATATTAAAGGGCAAACATGTCACTTTGAGGACTAATGAACAGGTAAGTCTGAGAACTGATGTAGTTGAATTATAGTGTTGATGAAGGAAACAAACTGGCATGATCACGAAAGAACAAAAAAATTTCCTTTGGAAGAAATACAGCCAGAATGCTTCTTAGAAGTGAGGATGATGAAACTTCCTTTCTAGGAACCAGACCCTGAAACGGACATCATTCTTGGTATAAGGGCATCAAAAGAGAAGACAACCCTCAATGACATGCACAGACATAATGGGTTCAACGAAGGGCTCATACACAACTTTGAGGCAGGAGCCAGACCAGTCTTGAATTCTGCTGTCTTATGTGGCAGGTTGCTCTGAACCAGCACCTTGGTGCAATCAACCATTTGAAATAAAAGCAGCTTGTATAAAAAGTTCAGAATGATTAGGAGGAGGAGAAATGAAAACACAGAAATGCAATAAATGTTACATTATGGGATTACATTAAATGACAAAGGTGTGTTGTTGAAACAGATCAATGACCTTCACCCAATTGACATAAGTTTTTTAATACCGTATTTTTATAAAGATTCAATTATTTAACTTTTAAATTGAGTTCTCTAGAAGTAATCGTTTTATTCAAACTTGCATTAGTTCAACTTTTCCATGCAGTGTTTGTGCTGCTTATCTTTTTTTCTTGACACTCACAGCCACTGTGTTGTATAAGTAGCAAATTACAAAAGTAATTTATTTTACAAAATCAAGAGATCAAACTATTTTAAGAAATGTTACTTTTATTAATAAGAAACTGCAAAACAATTTTTCTCCAATAATGGCAGATGTATCCCTTGGGTAAACTATAAATTGAAATTTCTCCATTTGTAATCATAGAATAATATACTACATTACCTAAAAACATGACCCAGTGATTTAAGAACATTTTTAGCTAAGATCTATGAATTACTTAGTTTAACAATCAAACACTACCTAGTAAGTATTAACTACCAAGTTCTACCTCCCCAAGTTCCCACCCTTCTACTCCTCATTTAGCAACCTTTGAGAAGCACAAATCAGATTTCTTCAAAATCCTGTTTTTCCGCTTATGTTAATAACCCTCTGTACCTCTGAGTCATCAAATGGTAATGTGGGGAGGCTCCTCTTTATAAAAGCATTTCAACTTATGAATGAAGGAATAAAAGAATTACATTGTAACAAAAACGAAAACGTTCAAACACTGAGCTTCAGTTGCTGGCGGAAACCGTGAAAAAAACTGACAAGCTGTCTTATAAGGGAAAGGAAGGTCAGGGAGCCAAGGGAGAGCAGTCAAGTGTCTAGTCTACAAACCATAGCTTAAGTTTTTCTTCATTATCATCTTCTTTAAGAGGCTTTCTACACATTTAGTTTTCATAATCATACTTTTTTTTTTGTACAGTGGCCCCTTGGAGAGTCACAAATTTTAACATGCAATATTTAACAGATACCATTCCAACAGCAATGGCAAAATTGCAAAGAGTAGGAGGGGGGGCTGATATATAAATTACAATACATTACAATACATTAAACACATTATACAGACCATAACAGAAATCTGACTCAAATTAATATCTACTTAAAAAATGTTGAAGACACTTATGATACAGAATTCTGAACATTGACTAGATATAGAACATGACTCAGTATTTATTATATTTAATATAATGGTTCAACAATATGCTAAAAGCACCTTTTAGAGATACACTAAAACATTTGTAAATAAAATTACATGATGTCTGGAATTTAAGATATGGAAGGTAGATAGGTAGGCAAGGTACAGACAAAATAAGACTAAGAGTTAATTTTTGAAATTTGGAGAGGAGATGGGGTCTCATTATACAAAGAGACTTCAGAAAGATTAGGGGGAATTCCCTTTTTCATGAACCTTTAGAAGCATCTTCATATTTTGTCTATTTTATATATGCTTAATTTTTCCCATGACAAATACTGTTCTGAGAAGCTAACCTTCAATGATTAAGTCTGGAAGTCTTACAAGATAGTCTCAGAAGCTAGGTTTTCATAATTTTCTATGATGCATTATGATCATGGGTCACTATCTTGAGATATTCTTATTCTAGATCTAATGCTACTCTTTTCTTCCAGGCCACAAGAAAATAAAGAATGAGATTCATTTTTTACCTAAAAACAACATTCTTTAAATTATGCTCATGTACAAGTCCAGATAAAGGTAAATTCAGCTAGTAAATTTAAAATTCAGCTAGTATATTTAAAAATCATGTAATTTATATTAAAATAAAAATAAAATTAAAATCATGTAATTAAAATTCAGCTAGTAAATTATTTTTAAATAGTAAAAAATAATAAATTATTTTCGTTTTTTATGAAATTAAACATTAGATTACATGCAATAAGCCCCAGTGTCACATGTAGAAGAGGAGAAAAAAATACCTATAATTCCACATTAATGCCAACCATTCCATAATTTTCATAAGCATTTGAATGGAAAGTGGTAACAACAATAGAAACATTTTAATCCATTATCCTATTATTTTTTGTTGCTTGCTTGGAAGTAATCCCCAGGTGTAAGATTTCTCAGGAATTACAACAAAATTTTTAAAACTTTTCATATCTTGTTACTTACTTCCAAATCCACATCTGAAGCAAGCTTAGTTCCACTGCCATCAGCAGTATGGTCACAATAATTACCCTTATTAGCACTTGGTACGATTAACTTTGAAATAAAATTTTAAAAAGTTTTTAAAATCCTATCAAGCCAATTCACTCAGTGGCCCTGGAGGGATTCCAAGGCTATGCATCGAAGGAGCAGATGGTCTCTTCTTTCTGCAAGCAGGCAGTAGCTGGCTGGTTCTAACCCGAACCAGGGCTCCTAAAACATGATTTTTAAATATACTTTGTATTCTTAGTATCCTAACATCTTTAACAACATAGAAGAGCTTTGATATAATGTGACCCATTCTTATTTCCTGGAAGGCGGGGAGAGGCTTCAATTCTGTTAAGTATTTTTTGTTTGTTTTTTTAGGCATCACTGCCCTCTGGTAGGGGGAGTAGGAGGCCCAGCGTTGTCTGCTGGATTTGAACCTCCAACCCAGTGGGTCGCAGTCCTGTGCACAACTACTACGCCACCAGGGACCAGCCCGAGCATTTTTTTTTTTTTACAACCTTTCCTCTTTCATGTACAATCAGTGAAACATTCATTTTTTTAAAAATTGTGCTGATTTTAAAATACATATATTAGTGTGTATGTACTAGATCTTTTAGCCTATCTTATAAGATTTTTTAAAAATAGTTTACCTCTTTTAAGATATATTTTATCTTGATAGAGAATATTCGATCTTTCCATAGCTCTTCTTCAAAATGCTATTTTTATTATCCTCTGTTGAATAGTTCCAAGTAGGCTTGATTACATATAAATAGAATTAAAATATCCTCTGTAGAAGCATATAGAAAGGTTATACACCAAAATATCTGCTACAGGCCGGTAAGCCTATGGGTTATGCATTACCCTATGAAGGAGGGGAGGGAGCAAGAAGGGAGGACAAGTGAAGGGCTTAAGATGTATTAATGTTTTCTGCCCAAAAGTTACTAAGAAGACAACCAGCTTTCAAATCCAAGAAGGTAAAATATGCCGGCTGTCTTGTTAGAAATAGAAATGGTGTGTTCACTATTAAAGGCCCAAAGCTTCACATCTTTTTCCAAGTCCCAGGGCAATAATGGGACTCCTTGATTCACAGCAGTTCTTACAAGAGTACATTTTGTTCTGTTAGAGAGTATCATCTCATTAACAAGATAAGGACTCTTCTATACATTCTGATTAGCCTTTATCATTCCCAAGAACCCTTTTGTGAAAGGATAGTCCCCCAAACTATGGTACAAGTGAAGGGAATGATAGAGCCTCTGCTCAGCACTAAAGTGTCTACAAAATATTATGTGCTCCTTGTAAGAACAGCTAGGTTCTGAACAGAACTTCAAATACTAGTTGAACATAAATTTAGATTCTATGCTAAGCACCTTTACAAATCGACAACCACCGTTACCCTTTTCTAAAGAACCTTTAAGCCTGACAACTCTTAACACTTAAATTCTTAACTATCCAGTTCTTGTATTTGGTAGCCCAAAGAATCCTTCTGTTTTAACAGCAGATGAGAACATTTTAACCTCACACTGTATTATGATAAATTGTGTTCTGTTCTACGATGTCTGAACCTAAGCAGCATCTACTACTAAGATGTCGGTTTGGAGATCATTTCAATGTTATTATTAACTATATTTTTACATTTCAGTTAAGCGCCTTAAGTACCATTCTAAAAAAAATCAGTCTAAAATAAATGTCAATCTTAGAACAGTTTAATCATGTGCACTCAACATTCTGAACTTTATATTAAAGTAGAGCTGATAGTTACATGGAGCTAAATTATAAGTACATTTTTATATAACTATTTTCAAGAAAAGCTCAGACAAAATAAACTGCTATTATACCTAAACATTTCTAAGTTCAAGGATATACTTTATCAAAAGAACTGTGTTCATATTTATTAGCAACACTCATATACTATACAGAATTTCATGGTGTATTAGTTTATAACACTAAGAGATCTCATTTGAATTTAAATTGTGCTTGGTTTTTAAGAAATCATGAAGGTTAAACAAAGTTCCAAACTGACCTTTCAAGAAGACTACACACTAGGGGGCAGCATCAAACTGCTGAGGCTAAGAGTGGGCAATTTTGTGGCTTTTAAAACTCTATGCTAAAGGTAGTATAGTCTTAGAGGATTATACTTATACTAAAAATAACTATATAATTTTCTATAAAATTGGAGAAAGCAAACCTAGTTTCCTGATACTTGACACTTCCATTTCCTACAGTGTACCTTCTTTTGCATCTTTGACTTTTGAGCTGATATCCCTAAATGTAAACTGCACTATAATCTCAGAGAATGTTCACATTCTAAGTACTTACTATATATGTCTCCTCCTAGCAAGTTACCCTGGGGTAAAAACTCTTGTTTATGTAATTTTAAGTAAAGGTATCACATTAATAGAACAATATAAAAGATCCTTTCGAAGGTCCAGGCCCTGTTGCCATCCAATCAATTCTGACAGTGACCCCACGTGTGAAGCAAAAAATCATTAAACCTCCCTCTAAGGGTAATAAGTAATGGGGAAAGTAGTCCATAAAAGAACTTCAACATTTGAGTATCAATGGCGTTAATGACATGAGTCCTTGGGCATAGTATCTCATTTAATGGCCCTCGCATCCATAAAGCAGGTTTTAGTGATTCAGTTACACACATTGATACACAAACATCCTCTAAATTCCTTCTATTGCGAGGGATGGAAAGGTGTAAGGGATATAGAATACTAACAAGGTAAATTCTCTTGCTATGTGTTAAAACTAACTCAGCAGCACCTAACGACATTTGGAGGTCAGAAGTTTGAAACTACCAGCCACTCCTTGGCAGATGGAGCTTCCTACTCTCATAAAAATTAGTCTTTGAGGGCTGAGCCCAGGTGGCGCAGGCAGTTGAGTGTGGGGCTGCGGGCTTGAGGGTTCAAATCCAGCAGCGGCTCTCAGGAGCAGGGCTGGATAGCTCCCAAGGCCACCAGAGGGCAGTGATGCCCAAATAAACTTTTTAAAAAGTCTTTGAAACTCAGAGGCAGCTCGACTCCATCCTATAGGGTCTCTGAATAGGTCAGATGGAATGGCAGTGATTTCTTTTTAATTAGTTGGAATAGACTAGATGGCAGCTGACTTTGGACTTTAACAGCAGTAGCATACTGTTTCCTAAGCATGGTATTTTCTTTTCTTTTCTTTTTTAAATTATAGGCATTAAGCATGGTATTTTCAATCAGCCAGCTCTGGCAATAAAGAAAAGAGAAAAATTGATGTTTGAATTAGCATGTTGAAGGATATTGACTATGTTGCGGATTGACGGAATGTGTCATGGAAGGACAGTCAGAATGTTCCTTGGACTCCAGGGCAGAAACCTTCATCTCATGTACATGTTACCAGATGGTAACAGTCCCTGGGAAGAACATCTTGCTGGGCAATGTTTCCATCTGCTTGCAAAGTGGGTCACTGTGAGGTAAACCCACTGGATAATACCTATACAATACATTGTTGACCACAGAGCAATAGAAAAAACTGACATTATAATCTTGGAAGATTTTTAATACTTCAAATTAGGTTTCCCCCCAAAAGGTGGAAGCACAGATTTTAGCCATCTCTATGTTAAATGTAAATTACTAACAGGAAGAACAGGTAGAAGTTACCTCACAATTTGTGAATGATACCTTAATAGAGGTTTTTTTTTTATTTTTTTACTACTTTTTAAAGGTATCACCATTCCTGCACTTCCCCCCCAAAATACAGTGCTTGGAAGCAATTCTGCCTCAACTAAAAATGTGAATTGTAAATCTTCTATATCAGATGGGAACCCAAAATTCTCAGTAGAAGGATGAATCTGAACGTAAAGGGTCATGTCCTGATTTTCACCTGGCAGTAACATGTCGGCTCCTGTAAAGCCCTGCCATCTCAGAAGCCCACTGAGGCCGTTCTCCTGTGTCTTAAGAGTCGCTTTGAGTTGGGATGGACTAGAGGGCAGTGACGTGCAAACAGAACTCAAGAACCAGGATACCCCCAAAAAGAAAAAAAACGGTTCACCGCGAGGAACATATGGGGTGGGGACTGTAAATCTTCACAGGGGTAGAAAGCTTCAACTTTCTCCTGTTGTTTCACGTTGCTGTCCTTGCATAACCCAGTAAGGCACCAGGACTCGTAAGAATTTGTACACAGGGGAAATGTTATCTTTAACCTAGTAAATCAATTTCTTCAGTTATGAACATATTATGGCAGCATGCAATACCTGGTACTTTATGAATAAATACTTTGTAGCAAGAAGTAGCTGTTTCAGCTATGTTATTCAGGTACTTAGTCACTACTTTAAAATTAGTTATTAGACCTGCCATTCTTGGGCTCTCGAGATTCCCTGCACCCTGTATGACAGAGTCTAGAACTACTCCCAATCTTTACCGGAGCAGATGGCCAAGTCTTCTCTCCCTCACAGGACGGAGACAGCAGCACAATGCTATGACCACGTGCCACGAGGACTTCTCTATCTGCCATATTTTTCAAGGGTGGGAAGATTCCACAAAGTTTCTTCAAAAAAGTTTAAAAAGAAAAGCTATTGCTCCTGGCTCTAGACCCCCAGGGGCAGTTTGACACTGTTCTACACGGAAGTCAACTCAGAGTGACAGCACAAATATTTCTATTAATCATTCTTTATAGTGCATAATCTTTGAAATAATCGCTTCTCAGAGGGCCTGTGCCAGGTGAAGAATGTCTTAACCAAATTCTCTAAATACCACCACTCTTGACATTTACTGCTTTATACGAAAGCAGCCTTTTAAGGAAGTTTACCTTACTGTTCAAAACGCCTGCCAAAAACAAAACAAAACAAAACAAAAACCTCCTGAGAGTCTCTCTATCCCCTTCCTAGGCCTTCAATGACATTATGCAAATGTTTCCCTCTCACTACTGGAAAACTCAGTGTAAGGAGATAAGTTTTTGACATGTTTTCCCAGGACCTAGAGCCAAGTGTCTGACTCACTGTAAAATAACCAAATATTTGTATTAGAAAGTTACACACATAAAAGTGGATACAAGTCTCACGCCACGCCTTCAACTGCGTTACACTACAATGTGGAATTAGGAACTCTTTCAATCGTCGACTTACTTGTTCCTAACTGGGCTGGAACTCAAAAGAAACGTGAATCGGTCACGTGCTCCATTTTACTTCCAGAATGGCAACCTAATCGTTTCCATAAGTAACGCGCCGCCCCCCCCCCCCCCCCC